>JARHVA010002664.1:1762500-1850000 GCA_037957365.1 Torreya grandis | reverse complement strand
TTTATTACATGCTAGGGAATATGGATATTGATAACAAATTTGAAGAGTGGGTGGAAGAAGATTATAGTCTACATATACAAATAGTATTCATAAAGGACATGCTAATGCCTGAAAGTGTATCACAAGTAATTTAAAATGTTTAAGAAACACTACTTATTTATAGACTCAAATAGTCTATTGCATGAGTTGCAAGTTGTGATATTCTTGATATCTTTGGTGGAATAATAGTAGAATAAATGAACTGTTTCAAAAAAATTATAAAGTTTGGTTGTTGGAAGCAACCATGGCCTAATAGTTAACTTGTGAAAATTAATTAATATTAACTAATTAAATTGAATTATAGTAACAATATAATTCTAAGACTAACCTAAAGTGTATATTTACAATGGAAACTAATCTAAAGTGACTTAATAAAAAAAAAAGAAAAAGGAAGAGTAGGGTAGAAAAGAAGGATGTTGATTTTTATTATAGACATTATGCAAAGTTCAAATTTCATCTAAATGTACACTTGAAACCAATATATGACATGAAATATCTTAATCTCAAATCACATCACACATTAGGAAAACATCCAAGAAGAATGAAAGAATGCAAATAAGAATTAGATTCACTTTAAAGATTTAATCTTGCAATCAAATAGCATCAACACATCTACAAGAAAATCAAAGAGAATAATATGAACTAGAGATTTTTCAATAAATCTAATATTATCACAAATTTACATCTCTACATTTAAAGTTCACATCAATAATTTTTAAGAACCATTCAAATCTAAAATTTAGACTACACAAGTGAGAGAGCATCCATGATAATAATCACACAAAAAGGAAACAATATTTTATAATTGTCTTCTTGCATTAATTTCTCCAAGTTAGCACAAAGTATTCTTGCTCAAAACTCCCTCCCTTTTTACAATTGATAATACCCCTTATATATAAAACTAAAGAGGTAATTCAATCAGTCATGTCTAAATACAATTTTAAAAGTGTCATAGACATGTATGATTTCTACAATGTTCTAGAACTATGACATCTTCTAATGGACTAACCTATAGGTGATGTGATTTATAATTTGTAAATGCCTTTATAAATGAATATTACTTTTCAAAAATATACATGCTCTTATACAAGAGAATATTCCTAAGTTAACCAATTTGGCTCTGGTGCTCCCCTATGGTTGTAACCTTCTATTTGTCCTATAGGATCTTCATTGCATTGTCATGTTATCCATCAATAAAATTGAGGTTGATGATAGGTTCCATGAATATCTAATCTTATTGATCTATTAGGTGTCTGAAGTCCTTGTCATCTCTATCTAAAAATTATCTGATGTTTTGGCTTCACAAATCTTCTCATTGCCATTAGGATCATGTTCAAGATCCTACTATTGTCAACCCATATCCTTCCTTGGCTCTCATTTCTAACCTCCTGCGTAACTTGAGTATCCCTGATCTTAAATTCTTCATTAATGATTAGACCAATAGGTTTAAGTATATATGGTTATGTGATCATGAACCCTAATATATTCCTCATTTTGATCTATAGTTATTTGCCATCATTAGAAAGTTTTTCTAGGATCTTGGTCTATTTGCTAAAAATATTGATCTTCTCTATCAATGCAACCATTTCCATGTTCAAGTGAGCTAGGATAACTAAGTTTAAATTAATAATATAATATTCTATCAAAATAGTGATCAAGTCCTTCATCTTGATATATGAATCTTGCCACTAAGCTACTTAATATTTGGCCATAGTATTGTGGTTTCTAACTACATCCTATCTAGACCTCATTAATTTCAAGGATTTGAACATATCATATAAGGTAGATTCAAACATATTGACCATAGCTTTTGGAATAGATAAGATAGCCTGCTCCTCTAAGTTTTTCTTTTGTTGTTTCATGCCCTTGATAATTGCCTGTAACTACACTGTATGTGTTTGGGCTAACTCTTAGGGATATTCTTCAAGTCTCTATCTTTATTTATTGAGTTAAATTCATCAATGTATCTACCCTTTGGTTTGTTATCTCCTCACCACCCACCATGATCTTTTTCTTAGTTACCCTCAGCAAGCCAGTAGTCTTTGGGTCAAATTTGACTCTCTTACTTTAGATTAATTCACTTGCAGGGCTGGAAACTCAATTTGTTATGAAGTTACTATGTCATCTAGGGTAGCTAGCCTTATACCCTCATCTTACTTTAAATAAATTATCCATGGTTTAATATTTTAATGCACATGAGTATTAATGGCTTTCATCATAGCCCAAGGGTGATGTACATTGAGCACTTTATGCAATCTAGGTTCATGAAATAACCATTTTGGGATTAGCGTGCCATATAATATAGTTTATTCACTAAATAAGTTTACTTCACTTAGGGAGTAGTGAAAGTCACTTTGGATCATTTTATTATAGGAACAATGGCCAACTCAGTCTCTTCTTTCCTGTTGGGAGTGTCAAAAGCCACTAAGTTCAAAGATTTCCCTTTGTCATCCTTAGTTTCCTCAATAATTATCTTCTCTTCCTCATCTAAGTATGTGTATGTCATATATAAAAACTTTATTACATACTCAATAAACTCTTGAGGGTCTTTATAAAACCCAAATTGGTCAAGTAAGCACACATATCATGTTTTTTCACAGTCATCTTCACAAGAGACTTCGACTAGAGAATATGAGGTTCATTATCACTAGCAATGTATTTATTTTACCTTTTTTTGGTCTTGTTTATTAATTTTATAACCTCTTTTTTACCTCAATCAACTGATCTATACCCTTAGAGACCCTCAAACTAGGCCTCTATCAGTCCTAGCCTATTTTTTTAAGTCCCAAACAATAGAATTTTGGAAGACTGCATCACCCGATGCTCTAATCCTACTTGACACTATTTTCCAGTGGTCATTTATTATTACTTAATAGGTCCTAAACCCTTATTATCTCCTCCATAAAGTTTTATTTATCTTTTTGATGTTGGATAACATGAATAAAGCTCCCAAATTCAAAATAAAGAGTCTCCTATATAATGGACTTCACAAGGAATTTTATATCTATCACTTACTACTTTGACACACTAAGTAATTAAAAATAAATTAATATTATAACTCATAATTCTACATCACACATAGATTTACATGTTTGATCAAGGAAAGGGCTAGGTAAAAGTTCATTTTTACATCTTACATGCACATTGATTATGAATGTTCCGTAAGAAAAAACTACGTTTGATCTAAGACCCTAGCTTGAGGGTTAATGTAGGAAGTGATCAAGACAATAGGGATTCTAGATCATGTGATCATACTTATTTTAACCCATATTTTTTCCCTTTTGTTTTTGATATGTTTGTTGTTTCATGTGTGTAGATAAACCTAGGGTTTGAGAAGAAAATAGGTTATATAGTGGTACATATAGATGATCATTAAGAAATAAGGATACCTAAAGGACTTAAAAACCAGACCAAACCAAAATATAGAAATAGAAATTGATTTGGAAAATAGTGATCTAACTAGACTATAACACTAGACACCAAAGTTTACACTTTTTTGGCAATCCTATCCTTTCACTAAAAAAATTGAGATTTAGGTTTTTGACATCTTCCTAGTCTTGCATAACAATTTTTAGCCTCTGTGTGAACCATCTCAACCTATTTTTATAGATAAGTCATTTTATTAGTCCATGTAATTGATTTGATCAAATTGATATAATTCTATGTTTTATTACATTTTATTGTATTTTACCCCTTAGTCCAACCCCTTTATTATTTAGGAATTAACAATAGTTTCCCAAAAATAATAAAACATTTAGTGAACCCAATGTGATAGATGCACCCACATCGTATATTACTTTTCTAGATAGATATTCATTATATCCAAATTTTTAGGGACCTATTTCACGTAGTAACCCACTATGATTGAGATTAGATGAGCCCTAATCATTTTATATTTCTATCTCAATATATTACTTAGTCATATGCATTACAATAGAGGCCATAGGGTGTTATTTCATGTACCAATCCACTATTATTATAGATAGCTGAACCTCCATAGCACATAGTTTCAATTGTGCATTCATTGAGATTGCATCTTATAGAGTCTCCATGTACAACTAAAATTAGTGCACCATAGACAATATCATATACAGGGCATGTTTCAACACAACACGAGCAATATGGGAACTTATTTAGTTTGACATTGATATCTTACATCCCCTTATACCAACAACTAACATTCCTAATTATAAATAACCATCCCTAACCAAAACAAATTATCTAAATCCTAATCTTACCAATATCCTATTTTACCAATCCTAAACCAATTTACTTTATCAAATAAATTTACCAATTATAAAACAATTTTTTTTTATTCACATATGATTTAAAATTAGACATTATCATCACACTTGTCGATACAAATTAGATCACATCCCAAATGCCATTTTATAAAACATATGAAACCTTAAAATCAATGCCAAATCAACTTTTTCTAGTCAATCATTTGCAACAAATATATGAATATAGTCTAAATTTCATAACATAATATGCATAAGTCCAAATCAAACTAGTATCCATATATATAATGATTTTTCAAAAAATATACAATAGTATTAAATATAATCAGTCATGAATGGGCATCAAGCCCTCACTCTCAGTCTGACTCTCCCCACCAGTACTAGTCCCATAATCTACCCTAACACTCAATGGCCTCATAACTCCTTGAGATACCACATGACTCTTATGATGACTCTCTCACTCTAGTAGTCTATCATACTCCTCATGCAAGTCTACATATCACCTTTAGAGATATGTATACTCATCCATGATCCTTGTGATAATAGAACCTAAATCAGGTGGAGGTATCCTATGTCTATCTAGCTCAACTCTTAGTGTCTCTTTCTTATGCTACCCTAACATATCCAACTAACAATATAGCATCCCTATCATATATATGGACATGAATACAAGTCATGAATGTCACTCACTCTATCAATCCCTCCTCCACTACATCATTAGGTACATGTCATGTGAGCTCTCAAAGCATCGACTCAATTATGGTCTCCTAATAATCATCATCCCCACCTTTTCCATATTGAGCACTTCTCACTTCACTTTCACACAAATTATGATACTATGTTAGCTAAATCAAACTAATGTAAAAAATTTATACATAATTAAAATATAATCACTACTTACCTCCCATCACCTAGATTAACTCAGTATCTCATACTCGAGAGCATCCCCTACCTAAATAAGATACAATGGAGTCCATTGATTCATAGCCCACCAAATGGTATATGTGTCTTTACATCCAAACTCATCCACATCTATAATATCTATGGTCACATCCCTCACATACAAAGGTGATGGTACAATATCAACCTTAGTAGGCCTCACATGAACTCCTACCCTCACATATGCTCATGCACTCTTCACCCACACCCATGCTACTAGGGTAACATCTTATAATAACCCAAACCATCTAGTCATGTTCTCACATTAAAATCACTCATATACCCTAGCCTAAAAATCATGTCTCCAATAGCAGACCCTAATGTATCACAGTTTCACTCCCTCCTCTACCCACCTAGGAAATCTTGTTTAAGGCCTCCATATGATGTCACCAACCACCAATCCATCTAAAACCTACCTATAATGGTCTATCTTAGGGAACCAAATAGCTAGTGTGCTCATCCACCACTTTTAAAATGGTTATGAAGGTGCCCACTTTGCCCTCAGTAATCCAATTGGTCATAAATTTATTATGTGCTTAGAGGCCCAATAATGCAATAAGGTCACAATGCTCACCCCACCATTGAATGAATCTTGTGTAAAACTTTAGAGATCTCTATATAGGTGGGCTAGCATAGTCCTCCCCCATGAGAATATTGTGCCATATACCTCTACACTATGCACAATCATATGCATCATGTATTTAATAGATACTCCGCTCCCATATATAGCAATAAAAGATGTTAACAAAATAGCCAACCACTTTTACAAGCATGGAACATTAGATTAAATAATGACTAATAGTAGCACATCACTATTAATACCTCTTCAATGTATACCCAAAGGCACACTAATAAAATACAATGATTTATGATCAATCACATTATCACCCATGTCATCTTATACCATCACTCACCACTCACTAACTAGTAAATGTAGTATATGATACACATCCTCTAAAGTCATAGTCATCTCTCCTGTAGGAAGCTAAAAGGTACATGTATCTACATTCCACCTCTCACATAAGCTAGTCATCATATATTAATCCCACTACATTATACCTAGGCCATACACATGACTCAATCCCATTCTATCCATAACCACTCTATCATCAGTAGATAATAGTATTAGCCTTAATGTCTCCATCACCTAGCCCTTATGGAACTCTCTCATCCATACCTCATTTTGTAAAAACACTAGAAACATCACATATATTAGTCAATAATATCCAATAAAAATCTAAAATATAAAATCAATGAAAAATAAATCAACATCATTAAAAAATTATTCCTCTATGATAATAGCACTAGATATAAGACAACAGCACTGGATAGGAGCACTGAAGCCTGGACATGAGCATTAGAACCTAGATGTGAGTGATAGATATAGGACAAGAGCATTAGAAATATAATTTTTTTATAAAATACTTTTAAAACCCTCAAAAACACCAAAATAAGATTAAAAACTAACAAAAACCAAGTGTTTGAGCTGCTTACTAGGGTCACATCGTCACCAACCTAAACCTAGGTTTCTAGCTACTCAAACTAGGTCACGATAGGTGCTCATCTCTTTGGATTTTTTATCAATCTAGAGCTCAAAATATTAACCTATTCAATACACAAATGAATTAAGAATCATTCAAATTTCCTATGTTAACCAAATTTTTTGTTCAAAATAAAATACCATTTTGCCCATAATTCGAACCCCGTGACTCTATTTTTCAAACCATTTTCTTCCATGAAATCATGATAATGATACCTTAAACATCACTAAAGATTCAATCTCTTGCTACCTTATCTACCTACTATGGAATGAACATTTATATATATTTA
The DNA here is from genome assembly GCA_037957365.1 of Torreya grandis. Classification (NCBI taxonomy): domain Eukaryota; kingdom Viridiplantae; phylum Streptophyta; class Pinopsida; order Cupressales; family Taxaceae; genus Torreya; species Torreya grandis. The sequence continues at coordinate 1,842,951 of JARHVA010002664.1, read as the reverse complement.
TCTTATACCTAGACATACACCTTGGTCATCACTAATCAAAAATGTGTTCCACTCCCAATAATACAATCTAAGTAATCCAACAACCATTTGATCTGTTAATAACATACAAATCTTGTTTCTATAACCATACCATTATTCATCACTTTTGGTTCAACCTTATCTATCATATATTTCATCCCTTTCCCTAAAAGGGGTCATCATTCATACTATCCCTAGTTATACACTTACCCAACATATCCACACACACTCATAAGTGGACACACCATGGTTCGTACACTTCTATCATTCAAATTATCAGATTCAACTCAAATTGGTTGAGATATATAGTGACACAATTTATGTCAGTCACTCAGCATTACTCAAGACATTCAGAGGAATATACCTTTAGTCTAAAGATACATAGATTATATATATATATATATATATATATAATGGTTTAGATTATATATATTCACAGTGATTTTGACACATATACAGGCTTAGATACCAAATTTTAGGGCATGTAAAAACTACACATACAATTTCATACAACATGACATAATTTATAGAATTAGATAGCAAACTAAAAAAATAGTGTGGAGCATATTATTTTGGGTATCCAATTTTGAACATGAGGCATGGAAAGATATGTCATATCACATCTGGTTATAAAGATTACCAGATTGTATAGACACATTAATCATATATTAGATTTGGGATCATGACATAGATGTTCATGTTCTTCATCACTCAAGATTATATAGATGGAATGGCAAGACATACCATTCTCTTCTTTCACATTGACCAAAGTTTACAATTACACCCATTTGTACCCAAGTTATCACCAGGTTAGACTACACATCCATCTACAATAGTTGGTCCATTGTATTAATCAAATTCAAACTACATGAGTTTGTGTGAGATAGAGGATATACATTGGTTTTAGGCCTTCTATCATTTCTTGGTTCTAGTTCAGATATTTAGAGTGGGGGCATGATAAATTTTTCTCTTCATATCATATAGATTTTTATACACATTCCAGATTACAAGAGTTTATGTGGGATAAAGGATAGACATTAGTTTTGGGCCTCTAAGAATTCCTCATCTTTAGTCAAATTTAGCATAGGGGGAAAGCATTACCCTCCTCCATGATACATGGAGTCCATATTCAAATTTAGTATAAGGGGGAATCCACTCCATGGATTTATTCTCTCTCTAGGCATTATTCAAATCTCCATCCACTTCCCTAGGTAGAAAGTGAGTTAGATCCTTGCAGCACATTCACCTCCATGCAGGTAGGCTCATGTATAGATTTTCTTCTTTATTTTACTCTACTATTTCATTTCATTACATTACATCACTAGAATAAAAGGGAGTCAAATTTATACACCCTAAACTAGTCAAGAAAGAACATATATCATGTCTTTTTATAGTTCTATTCACAAGAGACTATAACTGGAGACTATGAGCCTTGTTCACACTAGCCATGTCTTTGTTTTACTTTATTTAGTCTTGATTCTTAATTTTATCACCTCTTTGTTATCTCAATCAATCGATCTATACCCCCAAATACCCATAGACTTGGCATGTGTTAGTCCTAACTTATTTTTATGAGTCTTGGACAATAGAATTATGGAGGACTATAGTGATCAATTCTCCTATCCTACTCAATGTTATTGTCTAAGGGTCATTCTTTCTTGATTAAAGGGTCCTAAACCCTTATTAACCCATCCTTTAAGTTTTATTTATCTTTTTTATGTCATCTAGTGTAAATAAAGAGCTCAAATTCAAAATAAAGAGTATCCTATATAAATGACTTCATAAGGCATTTTGTATCTATCACTTACTACTTTGGCACAATAAGTAATTAAAAATTAGTCAATAGTCTAGCTTAGAATTCTACATCACACATAGTTTTGCATGCTTGATAAATGAAGGTCCTAGGCAAAAGTTCATTCTTGCATCTACCATCTACATTGATGATGCATGTTCTCTAAGGTAGAACTACAATTGATCTTGGACCCTAGCTTGAGGGTTAATGTAGGAAGTGATCAGGATAGCAGGGGTTTTAGATCATGTGATCATACTTCCGGTAACCCAAATTTTTCCCTTTTATTTTTGATATGTTTTTTTTATCTCATGTGTCTAGATAGACCTAGGGTTTTAAAATACAATAATTTATATATCAGTACATATACACAATCATAGAGAAATAAAGACACTTACAGGACCCATAAACTAGATTGCACTAGAATCTAGAACCAAAATTTGATTTGGATAATAGCACCAAAATTGGATATAGATCCATACACCAAAGTTTCCACTTTTTTGTGCTCCCATCCTTTTACCGAATGAAATCTAGATTTAGGTTTTTGACATCTTCCCAGTCCTAGACAATAATTTTCAGCCTCTATAGCAACTATCTTAGCATGTTTCTTTAGATAAGTTATTTTCTTTCCCCATGTAATTGATTTGATCAAATTGATATAAATCATGTTTTACTACATTTGATTTTATTTTTCCCCTTAATCCAACCAATTTATTATTTAGGAATTAAACCCTAGTTTCATAAAAATAACAAAATAGAGCCCATGGATATCATATGGACTTCTTATTAATGTGCTTCATGTTTTTCTACTTTGGAAGGTTCTATAATTGATGAATTAGAAGCAATCTCAGTTTTCTTTGGCCTTTCCTATTTAGTATTTTGTGTCTTTACTTGTACACTAACTGGTTGTGGTCTATATGGTTCACCCTTAATGCAATGGTAATGTTTCAGTCCCAATTACCACCTATCATCCACATTTTTATTTCTTTATATCTTAGACTTAGGTCTTAGGCTATGTTCTTTTAATCTCTTTATAAATTTTAAATAGGATGATGCCTTGGTATATTATCCTCACACTAATCTTCATATTTCACATTGATCATCCCCTTGAGTCTTAAATTATCCTTAAGCTTCGACCAGGGGTCTCACTATTTAAGTTCATCAATTTTTAAGTTAAAGGATGATTTATGTTTTAATGTAGCTTCAATATTGTCCCACTACTTTAACATGGTCTTTCCGATTGTTATGGGGAGGTTGTGGAGGAGTCCTTTTATTTTAGTGTTACACAGACCACATATTCCATGGAATAGATGGCATGTAACCTTGCTTAAATAATTTTTTAGGGACATGAATAGGTAGCCTAAGAAAGAAATTTTGTGTTCCCTCAACCATTATAATAATGAAATTTTGATATAGCCATATATCCCCTATAACTTCAATATTTTTTTTGATCAATGGGATAATTCTTGTAATTGGAATGCTAGTTATAACCTCAACTAGGGTAGTGTAGACACAATCACAAATAAACTAAATGTGGCCCCTATATTTATAGATGTGAAGCTTAGACTAGTATTATGAAATAGTCTATGTTCCACTAGGTGACCATTATTTTTGTTTGGGATATTTGTAGTAGCACATAAAAAATCTAAGAGATATGAAATCATGAATAACTGGGTTTTCTTCTTATTTCTAATTATAAATATCTATTTGTTTAAAGAGATACTAATTATCTCACCTAGTGGGGGGGATAGTTGCATTTTCAACCATAAAATAGACTATGGGTACCCATATTAGATTTAGATAAGCTATGGTTTCATATCCACACAACTTGTTCAACATAGTCATTATCAATATGACCCCAAGTCTAAATTAGCTAATAGGAATGTTTTTGTTAAAGTCTGAAAAGACCTAGTTTTCATAATCTAGCCACATGGCAAGGGTGTCCATTTAATTATTTTCTTTGGACTAGGAATTTATTGATGCTAGGTCAATTTTGGGTTTGGGAAATTCATAATATGACACAAATGTTATAGTATAAATATAAAAAACTTTCATATGATTGAGTTTTGATTTAATAGTTTTGGGCATATTAGAGTTTTTTTCCTAATTTAGTTAAAGGTCTAGAATAGTAAATCATTAAATAATATTGCAATAATTACAATAATAATTTGTATAATTTATTGTGCCTTTTAAACATTTCTAAAAATAGAAATAAATAAGTATAAATTCAACTTAGCTTAAAATTTGTCTAAGATGGCTAGAATAGAGGGTAAATTTGGCTATGCAAGACTGAGATAGTGTCATGAACCAAGATCTAGATTTTGTTTAGTGAAAGGATATGCATTCTAAAAATAGGACACTTTGAGGTTTAGTGGTATAGTCTCAGTCTTGTTTCTATTATCCAAATTGGTCATAGAGATTTGATTTTTCTAGGTCTTGTCTATTGTCTTTGTGTGAGCCTACCTATGAAATTTTGAATCTTGAATGCCGATAGAGATCCTTGTAGAGTTGATTTAATCTTGAAACCCTATATCTTAATTATGCTTGATAAAATTTAAGAAAGAGGGGGGGGTTATTGTGCGTAATATGCACTGAACATGTATCCACACCCCTTATGTAGGCACACTACCTACATACCAATATTTTGAACAAGGATAAAGCGATACATAGTTCTCCCAATTGATATGATTTGTAAAATAGGGTTATGAAAATGTGAAAATACCAAACTAAGAGTGTTCAAGGTGGGTAGGTACTGGTATGAGTGTTTTAATATGTTTATAACTATGTTCGATGATTATATGCAGAGAATAGGGAAATTTTCCTTAGTGGTTTCTTTGTATTCTTGCTTGCTTTGTAAGATTTATCACATTCCTTATAAATGAACTTTGAATGGATGTGTATAGGGTTATATTGGTCATGGGTTAAATGTATTCATGTAAGGATGACATAATAAAAAATAGGAATCAAATGTAAATGGCCATTTGGGATCAAAATGTGATTGGATAGGAATATTGAAAATAGGACACCCTAGGGTCCAATGCTATAGTCCATGCCTGGTGCTCCTATCCTATAGGATCAAGACCAAGGGGGATAGAATTGGCCTAGGAAATACACCCTAGTTGAGCTATAATTAGGTATTATAAGTCTATAGATGATCAATTATAATTAAAAAGGTGTCTAAAAGGGTATGAGAGCATGCAAGGTCCTATGGGTTAGGTGTCATAATCCACACTCAAGATACCAATTTGGACATTTTATATGACTACATTTGCCCTCTCTTTATTCTAATGATGAAACAAAGTAAAATACTAGGATAAATGAAAATTAAAAAGTGTACTTGAACTTATCTATAAGGGTAAAACCCATGAAGTTGTGTGATGTTGAGTGTAAATAGAGAGAGCACATCATGAAGTGTAAATCTATAAGAGAAAAACAAAGAGTAGATCAATTCTTACTAGATACACTTTATCTAAAATAAAAATGTAAAAATGTTGGGTAAGAGAGATAGGAAGAGAAAGGAATGAATACACCTCACTGGGTACATGAACCAATACAAAACCTATTGTGATACTGAATGGTGCTAGGTGATGTTGGATATGTGTTGTACCAAAAGTAATATTATGAATGGAGCTGAGTGGTCAATTCCCCAAGAGTGGCTCAAGAATGTAAAGGCTATCCCTTTCACTCCATCATCACCCAATAAGTGGAGTTATGTGGTCATGCATGTGTTAATCGAGTTTTAAACTATGTGTACAATCCCTCTGAGTAGGTGGCTTAAGAATACAAAGGCTAGCTAGCCTTTTGGCTCTATCATTGCCCACTAAGTAAAGCTATAAACTGATACTAATATGAATGTGTGTTGTATAAGATGGATCCTAAAGCCCATGAATGATCTAAAATATTATAATGTGGCATGGCTAGCTGAATGTGTACTAAAAACTAGGCCAATCTTGGCCATTCTTAAAGGAGGAGATTATGCTTGTATGAAATCCACTCTGAAACTAAGAATTAGTTTTATGTGAAATACACTTAGGAATGTGGAGGTTAGGCCTATGTGAAAGCCACTTTGAAATGATGCCAACCACCTGTAGATGGAATAAGGCATGAAATTATTGAGAATACCTAGGTAACATATTGAACTCAAAAAGAAAAATAGTCAAATGTGCTACATATATTGCCCCCAATCACTAGTGTTTATAACAAGGATTATGATCTAAAAGTTATACCAATTGCCCAATATAAAACTAGAAGTGAGGGCCATCATGTCATGCATGATGCCCCCTATATTTTCATTCTCTAAGAAAACCTATACTAAAATTATTGAATTTGAATTGATCTATATCTAAAAAAACTATAGTTGAGCTTAATTTTCTACCTATTTTTAGAAAATTTGGGTTTTTTGTTATTTAGATTGAAGCACTAAAAATAAGACACCCTATTTTTTAGGTTTGATGCTATTGTCCTTTATTGAATCTGATGAGAGTTCTACAATCATCACTATTTTTCTAGTCTATTCTACCTAGTTTGGATTTTAAATGTTGTTTTGAGTCTCTAAAAACTAATTTTTGATAGATAAGAGCTCTTATTTTTGTGATAAAACCCCTATTTATTTCCCCTCTTCTAAGGGTAGGAATTAAGATCCTGTAATGACAACCCTTAGAATAAATATCTCTACAAGTGTTTTATGTTGTGAAATACATTATATAGTAATGATAAACAAAAAGAGGTCTCAAAATATGGCATATTTTGTATTAGAGATTGTTATATCAACAAGTGTATGTCTAGACAGATGTAAAAATGTAATAACATGTGTAGTATATTGAATTGAAACTAGAAATATAGTTAATTGTTAGTTTCTAGTTGTCAAGGAAGGATGGAACATGATGTCCATCATGACATCCAAGAAAGTAAGATAATGCATGGTGTGTATCATGGCATTGCAAATAGTGAGAAGTAAATAAGCAACAAACACACAAGGCAAGAAACATACAAGAGTGGAGAAGGGGGAAATCAAACAAGGGACATGGGCACATGTCACTCAAATTGGAAAGAAATCATACAATGAATGTTTAAATTCCATGTACACATATAATTGGAAAGAACTAAGGTTCACATTAGGGTCATAAACACATAAAAGAGTACAAGCAAAGGACATTGTAAAATGTACTAAGGTACACATAGGAGACAAAATAGAAACTAAGAAATGCAAGTGTAGATACAAAATAGGGCCATAAGCAAAAATATAGCTACACAAATCAAGGAAGGAGAGCATTTAAATACTATAAATACAATCCAATCTAACTAGTCAAAGCAAGAAGTGAAAGTATGTAAAACATGTAATACAAGACTAGGTATATGTTAAGAAATAAATAAGTGATATATACTAGTGAATGTTGATAGATTAATCTATGTAATCCTAGTAATTAATGTACATCAACATGATAACTAGAGTTTGTGGTGTAGGAATGACATAACCTAGATGGTGTAGTCATGTAGAAGATGCCCCCAGTGGGTAGATATATTGATGCATGTCTCGAGTGTATGAAGTAGGATACCCCCTCAATGGGTAGAGTGATGTAATCAAGGATATAGATGTCACTACACACACTCAAATAGGATCATGTGAAGCATGGTAATGTAGATAAATCAACAAATAATAGAATAAACTAACAAATGTAAGTTTATCATGGCAGTAGAGATGTAAAGAATGGATAATACATACAATTAAAATATATTTGGTGTTTTTAATTTATTTGAATGTTTTTGGTATTTAGAGTTATAATTTTTTTTTTTGGATTTTTAAATTTTTTATTTATATTATATTTTTGAGTTATAATCTATTTACAATCAATCATAAAGAGACTATGGACAAGAAATTGAAAAGAATCTATGAATAAGAAAGTAAAATGAAACCATGTACAATAAGACTAATAATAAATGATACTAACTAATGAGTCTCATGAGAGACTCTCTATCATGGTGTCCTATATCAAAGAGAGTAATCATGCATGATCATGAAGCATGATGTAAGCACTGAGATTGTGGGTCTAAAAGCTATGTATAATGGAAATTGACTGTGGTGTCCCCCTATAACTTTGAGAAGTACATGCAGCTATAGGGCTCTTAGGGACCCATCTGATAGTAAGAAAAGCTCTCTAAACATGTGTTCTATGTGTAGAGGAATGAAATCTCAATAATAATACCCTAATTATGAAAACTATAGCTAAAAAATATCTAGAGTATTGAAACTGTGGTTTCTCTAAAAGAGGCCTCTATATAAGTGTATGAACTCTCTATACTGGTGAGGAAGGCCTCGACTATATCTAGATATAAACAAGATGAACTATAACTAGTGGAGAAGTTAAAACTAGTGACTACAAAGTAGAAGATGGCTCTAAAGTGGGGAGTGGTAACTCATACAAAACTATACCAACTATAATAACCTAATTAACATAAATTAATTTCATGCATCTATGAACTATGGAAGGTACTTCTTGAAGTTTTTGAATCCATGGTTGGCTAGGCAACATATCAAATATTCTTACACTAGGAACACTAGTAAATGGTATGCCCACATGTGTTGGAACAACCTATAGCAAAATTATAATCTCACCCAATGATCTCTATGCCCATTGAATCCATTGATAACTATGTCCATCAGGGTAATATACTACTCTAAATATCCTAAATGCTATAGTAATTTCATAGTACACATGTTCACACTAGATCCATTTTCTATGATAAAACTAGGAATGGGATGATGATTAATGTAAGCTTTGATAAAGAGTGCATGGTAATATGAATCATACTCAACTATCTCTTGCTTTGAGAAAGTGATGGAACTTCTAGCTATAACTCTAGAATTATACACACCAATAATGTTTCTCAAAAGGTGTAACTCAACTAAAGGTACATGGTATGTGGCTAGTAGAGGATGTGCATGATATGCATGGTGAAAACTTAATATATCCCTTATCTCTTTTTTAGAATGCTATAGGAAAGGATCTAAAAATATTTTCAAAGCTTTGTCCATTGATTGCTTTTCTTGAGGAGGCTCAACTGAAGTTTCAAGATCAATAATGTTGCCATCTATCAAGTCTTGTATCTTATGTTTTCAACTAATTCATTTTTTTTTGTGTGTCCTAGTGCCTTATGAAAATAACAAAATGCATTCTGATCATATCCCCATGGAAGAGGCTTTGTTGGATAAACTTACTAAATAGGATGGAGAGATATGATATTACATTTTAATATCTACTATAAGACTCTAGCTGAAGATATTGGTAGACTAGTGAAAGTTCACCAAGGAGGTTCTGATAAAACCACTAATTGAGGGGGCTCTAAAGTTACATTATTTATTGGTTGATTTTGACTTTTGCTATCATTGATCTTTACTTTATATGGGACTTTATTGTTACTTTTGTTTTTTATTTCTAATATGCTTGTATAATTGAGTTTTCCCATTAAAATTAGTTTGACTTCCCTTTCCTTTAGTGTATGACATAACTCAATGAAGGAAGAGAATATTTTTAACATTATTGACTCATGAAAATTTGGTAGAAGACTCTTTTTGAATAAATCTTGTAATTCTTGATCAACCATGGGTCTAGTAATTTTAGCCAAGATATTCTTATATCAAATAACATAATCTATGAGATGTTCATTTGACTTTTGTTTCTATTATGATACTTGGGCATAAGAAACCTTATCACCTATGTTATTGATAAAATGAGATGGGAAAATATCAATTAAAAGATTGAATGCATTGACTGACTAAATGGATAGACTATAGAACCATTATAAAGCATAATCCTTTAAAATTCATGGAAATAGGTTGGTTAGTAACCAGTCATTTGGCACATAATCCAAGCATGTTACATGAAAATCTCTCAATTGTCTCTAGATCATCCTTTCCATCATATAGAGTAAGCTTGGGTTGAACAAAACCTAGTGGTAAGGGTTTATAATCAATATGATGTGCCAATGGTGTATGAAGTAGAGCAAAATAATCTACGGATTTTTTAGGTCTAGAGGCACCTTGCTCAAGATGTAACACCTTGGATTGAAGATATTTTATCTCTTTCACAAGGGAAGCCACATCAAGAGACAAAGATGTACTAGCCATAACTGGTGGTGCCTCATAGTAAGGTTGGGCTGTTATAGGGGGTTGTTGAGATATAGTTACTCTCATAATATTATTTTCAATTAGTTATTCTGAAGGAATGAAAGACTCAACTTGATTATTCTTTTTAATTTTTATGTTGGATTATAATATTAGAGTATGATCTCAGGGCTATTCCTTGAGTTTTTATCTAAAACATTATAGAATCAAGTCTTTATTGAGGACAACATCATTATAAACAATAGGTTGAAGTGGATCAAGAACCTAATGTGGTGGATCATTAACATCAATGTTTGTATCATCATTGTTATTTTCATATTGGTCATTGTCAAAATTATCATCATGGAAATTGGTGTAATCTAGATGTATATGATCTATAACAATAAGTTGAGATGGTTGTTTATCCATGGTATATGCTTGGGTTGAAGGAATATAGGTGAATTCAAGAGGTTTGCCACTAAGTTTTGTAATTCATCTCAAAGTAAGAGATGAAAGGAGCTTATGTGGCATAAGGAAAATAACTTGAATACAAAGAGAAAATATTAAACAAATATAATCTAAAAATGAACTATAATATGCATAAAAAAGATATGAAACCCATAAACATGTAGGGTGATACCTCAAGAAGCAAAGGGACCTAGTAAAATTAACTAGGTTTTGAAGTAAATTATTTTCAAAATTATTATGGAAATTTTTTATAAATTAAATGGGAAATTGATTTAAATATGTAGGAAAATCATAAAAACATTGGAAAAATATTGGGACCTAGTATAGGCAACTAGGCTTTGAATGAAATTATTTTTAAAATTAGTAGGGTAAATTTAAAAATCAAATGTGAATTTATGATTTAAATATTCTATAAAAAAATCAAAAAATTACTGGAAAAATTAGGAAGGAATTTTTCCTAAGGTTTTTAGGATTTTTATGTGCAAATGAAGTAAGTTAGGTTCACCAAAAGATTTAACAGTTTTGGGATTATTGGAGTCTTATTCCTAATTCAGTTAAGGGTCTAGAATATTAAATTAGTGAATAATATTTCAATAATTATAGTACTAATTTGTATAATTTATTTTGGCTTTTAAACCTTTCTAAGAATAATAATAAATAAGGAGAAATGCAACTTAGCTTAAAACTAGACTGAGATGGATGAGATAGAGGCTTAAACTAGATGTGCAAGACTAGAATAATGTCATGAACCTAGATCTATATTATTTTTAATGAAAGGATATGAGTGATAAAAATAATAAACTTCAAGGTTTGGTGCTATAGTCTAGGTCCTAATATTTTTGTCCAAACTAGTCACAGAGATATGATTTTTTTGGGTTTTGTCCACTATCCCTATGTGAGCTTGCCTATGAAATTTTGAATCTTGAATTTTGATATAGATCTTTGTAGACATGATTTAATATTTAAACCCTAGATATTCATTGTTCTTAATAAAACTTGAGAAAGAGGTGGATGTTCGGTGTCTGTAATATGCACTGAATGTGTATCCACACCCCTTGTGTGGGCATGCTGCCTACATAACAATACTATGAAGAGGGATCAAGCCATATGTAGTTCTCCCACTTTATGTGCTTTATGTAATAATGTTATGTGGATGAAAAATTGTCAAACTAAGAGTGATTAAGGTGGTTAGGGATTGTTATGAAGATTTAAATATGTTTGTAGCTCTGTTGGGTGAATGTATGCAGAGAATAAGGAAATTTACGTTAATGGTTTGTTTGTATTATTGCTTGATTTGTAAGATTTGTCACCTCCCTTATAAATTAAATTTGAATGGACTTTATATGGATCTATTAGTCATGGGTGAAATGTATTCACACTAGACTAAGATAATGAAGAATAGGAAAGAAATAGAAATAATCATCTGGGCTCAAAATATGATTAGATAGGAGCATCAAAAATAGACCACCCTAGGGTCTGGCACCATAATCAAGGTCTAATGCTCTTATCCAATAATCTAAAGACTTGGGGGATGTAATTATCCTAGGAAATATAGCTTGTTTGATCTAGAATCAGGTCTCAAAAGTCTATGAATGACTGGTTATAAGGAAAGAGGTGTCTACAATGGTTATGAGAGCATGAAAGGTCATATGGATTGGGTGTTACAATCCACACTCAAGCTACCAATTTGGACATTTTATATGACTACAATTTCATTAACTATCATGCCCTTATCTATCTTAGTTTCCATGAAAATAAGTGTAATAATGTTAATATAATGGAGGGCCTCATATTTTTCTATCACAAAATGAAGGTTGGTCATTTGAATTGCAAGTATATCATTGTACAATGTCTTGGCTGAGATATATTTCTTCTCTTCTCAGGTGATGACTAGTTGAATCTCAATTATCCATACAAAATTTGACCAATTACTATCTCCTGTGTTTAGAGTAGAGTGAACAAACTTGGTATCTTTTAAAATATGACCTTTAATATTTGTTGTTAAGTAAAACTCCACCTCTTCCTTCGAAACACTCTTTCAAGCCATCATTTCTATGAATTTTATCAAATTTATTACTAGTGGATTGTAATTAAACTCTTGATTGAATTATTTTAGAGCATATGATAATTTAATTCTTCTTGGATCAGTTACAATGATAATAAGGATAAACTAGGTATTCCATACAGTAAGGGCTTTCTTAAAGGTTTCTATAGAGCTTCAATAGAGGTAATTGAGTTTGACCAATAATTTTATGTGCCTTAAATTTTTTTGGATCATGTATTAAAACATTTCATGTCTAGTTTTCCACAATATCTTTTGAATGGACTTGTCTTGCTTATGAGGGTTTATCATGTCAAGTTGTTCATTAATTTCTAAATATCACCATTTGTCCTTTTAGGGTCACATGTCACCTTCACATACAATCTTGATCCTTGATTAAAAACACTTCAGCAATCTTCTAATAAGTCCTATAGCTTTGACATCTTAGACCATTGATCTTTGGTACAAGAATCCAATATCATGCCATTTATTAGCTCAGTGGGCCTTTTATGCTTCTTATAAACACACACCATTGTTTAACACCTTTGTGCCACATTTTACCCTCTCATTGGTTTTGGACTCATTGAATTGTCAACTCTTCACTCACTATTTGATCTTCATCTAAGAGGTTAAACACCATTGATTGATCTTTATTTCATTTACCATGATTGTGATACTTGTCAATACCACATTTAGTCTAGGTTCATTAAAAGGTCAACTTCATCTTGCACCATTAGATATTCTTTACACAGATCAATGCACTCTATCGATCTCCATCCAAGAGGTCAAACATGATTGGTTTCTCTACTTCCTTTATAATATTCTTGACTTATTGACTTTATTATGCACCATTAGATCTAATTTTCATGGATCAACATGCACCATTGATTGCGATCCCCTTTTTCTTAAACCTTCTCTATGCATACCATTAGATCTTTATTATATGCTTCAATGCACTCCATTGATGTCAATCCAATCCATTATGTTTCATTTAATGTGGTTATGACACTTATCACTACCATGCTTTATCTTCAATATTTGATAATTTGACCTAGGTAGACACCCATACACCATATATCTTCGCTTTGAGCTCTAAGATCTTACCACTTGGCATCCTCACGTTGATCTTGTGGGAAATATAAATAGACTAAGTTAGGTATTGGGTAATAAAGAGACTTAGGTAAAAATTTTAGACTAGTGTTCTAATTTTATTAATAAATGAAATTATATTTTAGGATAAAACTTTAGTCTAAGCTTAAAACATAACAATGTGTCCCTACGCATAATTAATTTATGTGAGCAATGAAATGGACTAGGGGGTTTCGGGAAATATAGAGAACTTAGCATAAAATTTTGGCCTAAGATTTTGGTCATGTTACTAAACATGATTAGAACCTTAGGAAATATCTTTAAACTAAGTCTGGTATAATTAAATGTTCTTGTGAAATTTAACTTCCACATTAATTTGAATTAAATTCAAAAGGGCTTAGGATAAACAATTAGACTAAGGGTTTTGGAAATTCAAATATGAATTCAATTAATTGATTTAAAGACCAAGGTTTGGTAAATTGGGTCAAGTTAAGATTAAAGTACAAAACCTTGAACAATATCCACACAATTGGGACTCCATTAAACCTAAACCTTGAAGCACAATAAACACCCATTGGCAACATTAGATTGAGTAAAATAAGGATCATTTACAAATATGTCAAATAAACCACTAGTGTGGATCATCTTAAAATAAAGATAATGTGCTAACATGTTATTTTCAATCTAATCAAGGGTAATATTTAATTAAAAGCACAAATTTTTAAAATTTGAAACAAGGGTCCCTATTTTTTTTTAAAATGGGGGTATGCTAACCTCCATAAATGAAGACTTCTAGGGGAAACATTGTGAAATGTTAGAACTTAGATACTCTAGTTTGAAATAATAACTAGATTGCTTATTTAATATGATTATGTACTATTATTAGGACCAAATCATGATTAAAACAAGTCTTACACATGCAAAATTAGGCTCAAACACCAAAACATAGTCATGTTGTGTGTATGCTTTTAATTCCTTAACTAATTTCCATGGGATTTAGAGAATAATTTCCATATTTCATACCTTTAATCATTAACATTATCTTGTACCATATTTATATGTTCATTAAGCACCATGATTTATTAAAGTAAGGCTTGAGCATTATTCTACTTGCAACCAGGTATCTATAGCCCTAACAAAGACACCTTTGGTTCCACTCTAGGCCTTGCTCCACTACTAGTTAGGCATCCATAGCCCCGATGGAGATTACCTGAATCTTATTTTATTAGAAAACTTTTGGATTTTCAATAAAACTCTTATTTTTTATATTTTTAGATATATTTTTCCTTCCAACAAAGGTTGGGAACCAAAATTAGTCAGGTTTTGGGATGTTGTCAAATGTTTGATCTTTAGATAATCATCCTTGGTCATAAATTTATTCCCAAACAATAGTGTTCTTTAAGTGTTAACATGACTTTGTTTTAGTAATCCAAACATTCAATCAACATGTGAAATCCTTAGTAATAACTAGATTTATATTATAATAAGGATTATGATTTTAAGGAATAATTGATCTAGATACCAATCCTCACCACTTTCTCCAAATCATGGCATGAATCTCACATTTCTATAATCCATGATCAACCATTAGTTAAGAGTCATACCTATATTATTGATGTGTTGACCTCTAAGCAACTACATGCATTGGATCTTGAAGAACATCTTGAAAAGACTTGTTGAAATCAGGGAACAAAACAAAAGAAATAAACACACAACAAGCAAACATATAAGAAAGTAAATAAATATATAAAAATAAATAACATGAAATAAACTAATACAATCCTACCTACTGTAACTCTAACTAGACTTACAAGTCAATCCATGTAGAATTGAGCTAGTGTAGCATAAAAATAGTACTTGAGATATTGCCCATTTGTTGGAAAAGTAAACTCTGCTCCATGCAAGTCCTTAAGCTTGAAGGTGTTGTCTCCTAGTATCTTAGTAATTTGACAGGGACCAATCCATAAGGGAATGAATTTCTCATGTTTCCCCTTATGTTTAGATGCTTTCTCACAAAGGAGGACTAAGTCTCATTTCTTGCACACCTTAATTTTAGAATTTTTCTCAAACCATCTCTTTACTATGGTTTGATGTTTGCTAAAATTGGCAAAATCTTCCTCTCTTGCATCCTCTATTTTAATAATTTCAATTAACCTATAACTTTAAAACTCTGTTTCTTCTTCCATATACTCTTGCATGAAATTGTAGGTTACTAGCTTGAGAGTGATGGGAAACATGGGTTCTTTACCATATACAAGTAGAAATGGTGATGGATTTAGATCTTGCTTGACTCTTATTTTGTCTTCCCAAAGGGAATACTTGAATATCTTGTGCCATGCTATTGGTTTATCAAATATAGACTTCCTGATGGCCTTCATCAAATTTTTGTTAGGTGATTTTTACATTCCATTACCTTGAGGGTAATGGTTTGATGAAAAATTGAAAAAAATGTTATTATCATATGCCCACTTAGTCATCTAAATGGATATAAGCATAGGTCCATTATCACAAACTAGAGATACTAGTGTTCCAAATCTAGTACATATGTTCTCTTTCAAGAACTTAATCACATCTTCTATTTGACACTACTTAGTTTAAACTAATTTTATCCACATTATGCATTAGTCAATAATATTGAACACATATTTGTGTCCATATGAATAATTGGGTTTGATTACCCCCACAAAATCTAGTCCCTATTGAGTAAAAGGTTTATAAATCATAATCAGATTCAATGGCATGACTAATTTTGGCTCATTAGTGTTGAATATCAGACACTGATGACATTACCTTACATGTTTGTGAGTATATTTAAATATAGTAGGCCAATAATAACTACCCATAAGGATATTATGAGTTTTTATCCTTTTGGAGGGGTGTCCACTTCTTAGCTTCTCATGAAAAGTATTCAAGATCTTAGTTACTTCCTCTTTAGAAACACATCTCAAGTATATTCCTTCATAATTCTTCCTAAAAATTTCTCCACCTTTGATTAGGATATATGTTGCTTTGAGCCTTAAATATATCCTTTACTCTCTATTTAACCCTGCAAGATAGAAACCATTGATTAGAAGATGGATTATGGCATCATACCAGTCATTGGGTTAAAAAAATTGTTGTTCCACCTGTATGACACTTAATTTGAGGTTGGTATTAGTAATTTAATGAATTATTCCTGGACACCTTACCAATTTGGAAGTCTTAATTTCTAGATCATATTAGTGAAGTATGAACATATATTTACGTCTTCTTCCCCTAATTCACATTGGCTAAGCAGAATCTTAATAGTAAGATATGGTAGTATTACATGCACCTTATTCCTAAGAATATAGTGCGTAAATTTCTTTACAACCTTAACTAAATCACATGCTTACTTGTCAATTAGAGAATATTTTAACTCAAAATTTTATAAATTGGTACTCATGAAATAAATAAGATGATCACATCCATCTATTTTATAAGTTATAATAATAACTATTATATTATCAAAAGCAAAATAATAAATATAAATACATTTTGAAAAGTCAATACTATTGATTATTTTATTTCCTTGAAGGATTTTTTGGTTTCTTCATTTCATGTGATCTTTACATCCTTCTTCAACATGTCATTTATTGGTCTCATAATTTTTGCAAAAACAAAAATGAACTTCTTCACAAAATTGATTTTATCAAAGAAATATTTTCACTCTTTTTTACTATTAGGGGGTTCTATTTTGGATATAGCATCTACTCTATCAGGATCTATAACAATCCCCTATTTGTTTATAACATGTCCTAATAACTTTCCCTTAGTAACATAGAAAATGCTTTTCTTGGGATTGAGAGAAATTACATACCTCCTACATTGTTCAAATACTTATTTTAAGTGCATGATATGATCCTCCCTATTTTTAGAGAATAGAGTTAAGTCATCCATATAAATGATAATTCACTTACATATGAGACCTTAAAAAGTGTGGTCCATATCTCTTAAAAATTTACACCTACATTTATTATCCCAAAGGGCATCCTTTTTTAGGCGAAAGTGTCCCGCTTAGTTATGAATATAGTCTTTAATTTATATTACTTGTTCACAAGCACTTGGTTATAACCAAAAAAACATCAAAAATGACACCATTATAGAACCAATAACATTTTAAAAGACTTGGTCATGTGAAGGTGAAGGATAATTGTCCTTTTCAAAAGATTTGTTCATATTTCTAAAGTCTACGCACAGTTTGATTTCACCATTCTTCTTCTTGATTGGTACTAATTTATCTACCTAAGTGGAGTGTTTAATGGTAAAAATTGTCTTTGCATATAACAAATTTTTGACCTCTTTGTATATTAAAGGTTCTAAGACATGGTTGACTAGTTTTTAATTTTGCCTAAAAGTCTTGCACATTTCATTTAATGGGATGGTATGCGTTATGACTCTAGGGTAAAAGATATTTAAGTCTTCATAGGACCATATTATTACATATTTATATTCAAACAAATTTTTTTTGGCTTTTCTTAACTCATCATTAGTGCAGGTTATACAATATTAACTAGCTGAAGTTGACCTTGAGTTCCTAGGTCTACTGCATTGTAATCTTTCCCATTAACCTTAGGAAATTTGATAGTTTCAACTAGTTTTTATATGTCAAATAATATTTCTAAGGCAATCATGCCTTTGGAAATTTATTACCAATTAATTGCATAATTTTTTCATTAATGTTTTCTCAATCAAGAGCATTTTCATTGGCCTCATAAATTATGTGATCCTAAAATACTCCTAAGTTGATCATGAAGTCTAAGACCTATTGGTCATCATTGAATACTTGAAAATGATTGATATTATCAGGAACTATCAAACATGGAACCAATTCAATACTAAGGTTTTCAAGTTTAGAGTCTTGATTAGGCATAAGATTGGTTGTCGATAAGGCTATCCCACCAGCAAGCTTGTTATCCTCCATAGGAATTAAGACACTATTAAAGGTACCAAAGTATTATATAAATTCCCGTACTTTAAACTTATATTTATTAAAGTAAGATAATTTAAACTGGTATTTTCTTCTAACTTTATTAACCACTAGTTTTGAATCACCATAAACTAATAGTTCTTTCACCTTATGCCTGGTGGAAAATTATAATCCCAATATTAGAACTTCATACTCTACCAAGTTATTAGTGCATGAAAACTAAAGTCTATAAGAAGTACTAAATCATTTCCCAGGGGGATTGATTAAAACAATTCCTACTCTAGATCTAGATTTACATCTAGAACCATCAAAATATAATTTACATATTCTATGCATAACATACATATATTTAGAGTCACATAACTTAGAGGTGTTAAGAGTATAAACTCATATCTCAGAATTGAACATGTTGACTTTCTCATTTATAGAATTATACTTGGTGATCATGTGTTTTGTATGCAATCATAATTGTATGATGTACATGAATTAATCTTGGATCGGATAAAATAGAGCACACCTACACTTTTGATTGGGTATACACTTGTTAAGAGTGAGCATGACCATTATGAGGATCTACTAGACCTGATTAGGGGATGACTTGTATCACTGGTCCTAATATATCATTATAAGAAGGGTTCCAAAGCCTATAGTCTGACACAATCATACAACAAACCTAAAAGAGTCATATGATTTGATATTTCACTTATGCTAATAAACAAGAGAGTAAACTATCCTAATAAAAATAAAAGTAAAATAATCTAGTGTGCACCAAATATTGTGGCACAAAGTGGGGGTAAAACAAAATAAGTAAACAATAGCTAAAATAAAAATGCATAAAAGACATATGTTCACATCAATGTATATAGAATCCTAATACATGGAATATAAGAATACATAATGCATTATCTATCTACTCTTACAAATAGGAAATAAAGTTAGGAATACTTACCTTTGAAGATGAA
This sequence comes from Torreya grandis, assembly GCA_037957365.1. NCBI lineage: Eukaryota > Viridiplantae > Streptophyta > Pinopsida > Cupressales > Taxaceae > Torreya > Torreya grandis. The sequence goes on along the minus strand of JARHVA010002664.1, from coordinate 1,823,535 downwards.
CCTACCAAGCCTTAGTCTTTCCCTTGGCCAAGGTGCTTTTCAAGAGATTATTGCAGTTTGTAAGGATAACCAAGATAAATCATATCTATGTTACAAGACCTACCTAAGCATGTAAGAGACTTATCCACAAGATAATATCATAACTCCAAAGAAATTATTTAACCCTAAAGCTTTATTCCTGAAGTAGAATGGTCAATAAGTAGATGTTCATTCACACTTCACTTAATTTAACTCTCTCTTATAATGGTGGTAAATGACCTTATATATATATTAGTGTCTTACCTATAAATTTGTAGACATGTTGGCTATACTAGGTCGATCGAATCAACCTAACACATTTTAAGGCTAACTCACTAGGTCTGTGCTAGGATGGCTAGGAGGCTAACAATACAAAAGAGCTAAAGTGCCCCCAAAACCACTATGTCAACTAGGCTAACCTAGTTTTTTGAATAGGTCAAAAGGGTAACAAGGAAAGAAATGAAGTAATAAAGCATGATAATGATTGGAATGGATAAGAAATAGATAAATAAGCCTATGGTTTAAGGTTTTAGAATATAAGTGTGTAGATGAAAATTGGCAAAAGGAAAAATAATCTTATGAAGCACAGATGACATGCCCACCCCTTTTGTAGTATACCCCTTAAGGCATGAACTTAGAGAGATTGATACTAATAGGTTATTGAAAGATACAAAGTGTCAGTAATCAATATTTTTTTAAAATATTATGTGTATACATATGCCCCAGTCTAAGCTCATCACATGTCATGTAAGTGTAACATGGGATGGTGCTTTAGAGATTGAACATGATGACACATAACACTAATTTTAAATATGGTGTAGTAAAAATAAAACAAGATAAATGAAAGGAAAAAATTGAAAAACACATACCTTTAACTTACCTTAGTGCTGAAGAAGACTACAAGAAAGTGAAGGAGTCCAATGTAAATCACACTAGGTGAACCTATAGATGTTAGTGAAAAAATAGCAAAAAATAGAAGTTTTTGGAAGATAGGCATATAGTAGTGGAAAATAATTTATACATCTCCAAGAATCCAATGTATTTTATAGTTTTTAAAATGAATGAGTAGAAACAAAGATATGAGAAAAATAAGGAATATGAAGGAAAATAATTAAAGAATTTGAATTTTTGAAAAGTGGTTTTAAATAGGAAAAAGAGAAGTCATTTTGTTATTTTGAATTTTAAGAGAAGAGAAAAAGGGATATAGAGAAAAAATGAGCTAGGATGGCGAGGGAATGACATGCTAGGTGAGAGGGATCTCTAGGAGCAACAGTGGATGCACTATAGGTATGAAACTATGGATCTCAGACCATTTTTGAAAATTTGTATTGAATTGAGTAAATTTTTAGTAAAATTTGATTTTAATCATTTATATATGTCATAAATGAACAAAATTTTGATTCTAAGGGTAGTAAATAGGAAGACAAGAAATGGGTTTGAAGGAAATAGGGAGAAACTAATAAAAATGCACAATTTTAGTCAAATATACTAGGTTGGCACACAAAATGTGTAGGTCAATCAGGTCCACCTAATAGGTTAAATTAGGGTAAAAATCCATATGGTCAACTTAATAGGTATAGGTTGACCTAGTGTAATCTTCAAGCTAAGACCTAGTGAAAAAGTTTTTAGTTGGTTTGTAAGGGCCAAAATGGAAACTTAACACTAGGGAGAAGAAGATAATAGAAAAAAATAAGAATTTTAGGATAAAATAGGGAAATTTTGGTCAAATTAGGTTGACCAGGGAACCAAAATAAACATGAAAAAATGTGTTGAAAGCTAAAAGGGGGCTAAATTGCCTACAATGACTAAAAAGGGCAAGAGGGACCAAAATAGGATAAAATAGATAAAAATGAATAAATTATGCTTGTTTTTTATTTAAAATAGAATGTATAAAGAATGTATTATGATTATACATGACATGAAGGAACTAATACATCCTTTATTATTTGTTGATTATAAAGATAAACATGGATCTAGAGGTTGTTAGACATGTCTTAGTTACTAGGTTTGTTAGATAGGTTGATAGATAGGATCACCCTTAGTGTAGATGTGTTGGTCATGTTCATTGGTTGTTGGGAATGAATAATGAACACCTTTATATGGGAGGTTGATGGGGATGTGATATAAGTGTATATCATGCTAGAGGATGTCCATGCCATCTTCATACTACCTATAGTAGGAGTACCAATTATTGTAGTGTTACTAGACAACATAGAGGAGATGAGAGCCTTATCCATATGGGCTATAGGGTCAAAAATGATATTATCAGGGTGGAGAGTTAGTATGGATAATGTGTATATATCACAAATTATAAAAATTTAGAAGATGGTAATAGGCCTTGTGACATAGTGAGTGCTTTATCATAAGTTAGATGGTAAGGTACCACTATTCATATTAGCCTTGAGTAGAATGATGCTAGAAGAGGAAGTAATATATGATCTGGGCTCTATCATTTGGGTCTAGATTATTCATGATCTATTTTAGATATGGGTTAGAGGACATAAGACCATGGGACTAATCATACTACAAACAACATGGATATATGAGAGATTAATTATGTATCAATTAACTGGGATGCCCCATGCAGTCGATGATAGGTCCCCTTAGGTGAGGTGATGGAGGGAGGACTAGGTATCACATGTTGTGCCCCATGTTCTAGTGCTATAGATAATGAGATGAATAAACATATTATGGTGACCATATGAGTAGCTAACAACTCCTTGGGAGAGCTAGCACATAGTTGAACCAGTGCTAGAGAGGAGAGAGGTGACATGACACTATACATGGTGGAGAGAGCCACATTTGGTGGCATGGATTCTAGGGTAGATACATCTACCTCATATACCAACATTGATACTCATACCTGAGTAGTGGACTCAACATGTGAGAGAGCCATGAGGGAAGAGGTGACTCCATCCATTAATAATGAGACTGACATTAAGGCCATACTAAGAGTGACCATAGACTGGTTGGGCATGATGAGGGGTAGAGCAAGAGGAGGTAGAGATAAATGTAATGATACCAAATATACCACCACCATCTCCATAGAGAGATGAGATATGGCCACCAAGGACATGACATCGATGCAGGTAGGAAGTAAGAGTGGAGACCATAATCATCCTTGGAAGTTAGCAAAGGAGATAGAGGAGAGATAAATGAGAGAGAGATCACCCAGGCATAGGCTAAGGTGGATGTGAACCATGATAGTAAGGTTTGAGCTAAGGAGGTGACCTATAAAGAAGGTACTAAGAGGTTATGTTGATGAGGAGACTATACTAGGCAATCACATGGATGGCAAGACCATAGGTGTTGAGACATAGCTAGGTATGAATATAGTTTAATTATTTTTTTAAGTTTGTATTTGGTAGTAAAGAGATATAGATAGATATTATGAGATATGATAGTGATCTAATATCCATCTAGTATGATTTTTTAGGCACACCTAAGGATGAGGAGGAGATAATGGGGTCCCTAGTGAGGGGAATACTTCATGACATCCTAGACAAGACTCTAAATCCATACAACCCCATGAAATGAGCAGGAGAGGCAATGACATCCAAGTGTACCATCTACCCCAACTCAAGTGATTGGTTTAGACTAGTAGGAGAGGTTGTAAGGCATATATGAATGTAAAGAGAGAGGGTACAACATCAATAGAGATGGGTGTATAGGAGAGGAAGGCTTAGTAGGCCCTAGTTGATGAAAGAGTTATGCATCTAGACATAGTGACATAGATGATGTAGGCATATATAATGATGTAGACTTAGCTAATGTAGACACATGTAGTGACCCAGATTGAGTTGGTACAGGCACAAGTATAGATAGTACATCTATAGGGATAGGTAGATGGATTAATATCTCAAAATACTTCATTACAATGTACCATTTGGAGGAGTCGTACCAAAGCCTTAGTAGGTAGCATGGCTAGGCCATGAGATAGATAGGATGGAGCCCAACCCTAGAGCTAAAACATTATATATGATTATATATTTTGTATCAAAATCTTGAGATATATATATGATGTATCATTTTATATTTATGGTGTTGGTTTTGTATGATGTCTTTATGATTGTTGTGTTTATTCATTATGGTTGAGGTTATGGATGATTCAGATATCTTTCTTTCTAGTACATGTATATAGTTTTGTTGTAAATGCTATAGGAAATATATGTGATATGTTTTCTTTTATATCATTATTAAAAACACATGCATGGTTAAAAAAAACATGTGAAAAGACTTGGAAAATATAATTAATAAAAAAATGCACTACACACTAATTCAAGTTGGCAAATGTGTAATAACATGAAAAATGACTAAGTATAAAGAACTAAGAAATGTAAAACATGATGATAAAAAGGATATTTGTTTTTAAACCAACGTTAAATATTTTTTCACCAAATTAAAATAGAAAAAATCATAGTAAATATCACATAGGTAAGTATGACCAAAAATTAATAAGATGAAATGTATGAAGAAGGGTACATATGGTAATAAAAAAAATCAAAATTAAGTCAATCAATTATACTATTTCATGATGGGAAGAACAAAAGAAAAACAAAATTTATAAAAACTTGGTATTAAATTTATCATACTAATTAAAGCTAGGAAGTATGAGAAATTCAAGAAATGGTTTTAATCTTACATGTACTCAAAAATTAAGAAAATAAAAGGAAAAAGAAAAATGAAGTAAGAATAAAACATACTAAATATCAAGATGGGAAGTATGTCAATGATGTGTAACCTGGTAATCAATCTAATATTTTATCTTATTTGACACATATAATTCGTATGGTGACTTGTTTATTACAAAATTTTGTGAGGAGGGCCAAGTCCTATCTATGGTCTTACACTGCAACTCACAAAAGTAAAACCCAAGGGGTACCAAATCAAGATTGGTAAGTAGAAGGACAAGGAATTATAAATCAATTATGTGTGCAATAGGATGGAAAAGGTGGTAATTTGTGAGGGATGTTGAGTCCTATATATGGTCTTACAAAGCAAGTCACAAATGAAATCCCATGGGGAGTGATCAGAAAGAAAAATAATATCTCTCAAGAGGAAATATGGGGAAATGGGATGAATAAAGGATTGTAAAAATCAAAGAATTGTGATTATTATGAGAAGACCTTAAGAGGTAAGAGGAATACTAAGGACATGAGAAGACACTATGTGACTAGTGGTCATCTATGTACAAAGGAAACCTATTCCCTATAGACACAAAGATTTATAGGTAGATAAGTGTGCTACTAAGATCAACTCATGAATGTATATTGGTACAAGGAAAATTAAAATAAACCTACCTCCCCATGATGTGTTCCTCACTCCTCAAGACCCCTTACAAAGTCATGAGTCTACTTTAAAGATTGGTTATTTGTGTGAGAAAGTAGGTAAAACTATAATTTATTTATTTTTATTCTCTTCTTCTAATTTACTATCCTATTGTACCCCAAGGAGCTCAGCTCTATCATGAGGTTTGAGCTTCAAATGTAAGGAGATGTGCTTTGAAAAATGTCTTTTAGCATGATTTGAATTTTAAGAGATTGCATATTTTTGCCTTTTTTTAAAATGATTTGGCTTTTAAATTTATTTTGAAGTCTTTTTGAAGATTCATCCTCCTTATAGACTTGGATTGACCAATTCTGAGAGAGATAATGATATATATGAATGAGCTATAGGCTAAGGATAAAGGAAGCTATGTAACTAAAGACAAAATATTGACTAGGACACTTAGGCTTGACAATGAACAACTATGTGATCTCAATTCTCAATCGTGTATATGCTTATTTTTTGAAAAAAGGAAAAAGGAAAAATTAGATCCAAAGGTGGACCAATAAAAATAAATAGTAATGAGAAAGACTATTTGCTAACTGATCACATGGTAAAATGAGATAATAACCAAAGGGAATAGGGTATGTACAACTAAGTCACCATGATGATCATCTGTGAAAAATAAAGATAAGAAAGAAAATAATAATGAAGATACAAGGGAAAATTTTGAGAAAAATTCTAAAGGGAAAGAAAGAAATGATAAGTTAAAAATAGCCATGATAAGCAAAAGACAAGTATATGTGAAATGTAAAACAAAAGCATAATCTAGCTATAATACAACAAGAAGAGAAAACATGATATAAGATAAGAAATAATTTGACATAGTGTCAAATGATATAATCAAAAATAGAAATAAGATTGGAGCACACGTCCAATCCAATTGGAAAATGAGGAAGCACCATGCATATGCTCATAAATACTAGTAAATATATCCACACATATTATCCAAGACATCAGATAAATCTATATGAAGCTAAATATGAATTGTTGCTAATATTTCATAAATTTTTACTAAATACTAGGCAAATACTTCTTTTCTAATCTCCTCAACTAGAAACATAGGAATACTCATTGGATCATGTTGAGGAGGGAAATTGGGTAAATGATGGTTAATATAATGTGTGGGAATGAGATCTACTAGAGATGCAGGAATTACTGATGGAGAAGCATCCATAGGTGGAGGGTCAATAGGTGGAGAAGGAACCATAGGTGGATGTATAAAACGTGGTGAAGGTACCACAGGAGGTGTAGCTAAGGGAGAAGAAGGAGTATCCTTATTATGAGAATGACCTATGGTAATAATGGTATAAGTTCTGATAATACCTATAAAATGGTCCTTCAGATGCTATTGAAGGATACGATAATGATTAGTGTGATGTGTGCCACATTGGTGCCATAAGCAATACCTCTCACCATACTTAGGTATATATTCAAGAAGGATGTTTAGAGGAGGTAAGGTAGTGTCTATTGATGGATAAAGAGGATGCAAGGTATCAATTTAATGTCTAAACTTATGATAATGGGTAGAAGTGTGATTATTTTTTCCATGTAAGCAATAGATATGCTTCTGAGTATTTTTAGGATAAACACTCACAAGAGAAAGTCTAATAGGAATGGAAGAAGAAAGAGATGAATTATCATATTATTTGGTGGGCATTATCTTAGTCAGAGGAAGAAAACCAACACCAAGAGAAGGTGGTGATAGAGAAGGAATGGAATTAGGTATAATAAAAGGAGCACTAGTAGAAGAAGTAAGAGTAGGATCAACAATAGTGGAAGTAGCAATAATAAATAGTTCTAACATAGGTTACACTATGGGAAGGGTATGATCAATAAAATGTCTAAGGAGGGATGCAATAACCTCAGGGGTGAACTATTGATGGGAGTTAGGGAACCTAGTAAGATAGTAAGGTTTGGTCATAACATGATCCATAAGCATAGTCCTATGGGGCTCCTCATAAACTAGAGGTGTTATTTCCATCTCTACTATTCAAGGTTTAGAGATGGAAATGAGAATATTTTTTTTATCAAGAACCTTGGATAAATCTATCAAAAACCTTTAAATTGGGTCGATCTAGTTGACCAAGTAAAAATAAACCTACTAAAAAAGTGTTGAAAGTGCACTAGGTCGATCGGGTCAACCTAGTAAGTTGAACATGATGTTTTAAACTATACTAGGCTGAGTTGGTTGTCCTACTAGGCTAATCTAGAAGTTTGGAAAACTAAAACGTATATTAGGTCATCCTTATTGATCAAGTTGTATAAAAACCTACTAAAAAGTGGTTAAAATTATGCTAGGTCAACCTAGTTATCCTATTAGGTTGAATTTGAAGTCAAAAAAGTGGTGAGAGCATGTATTGGGTCAAGCTAATTGATCTAGTTGCTTGTTCTTGTGCATAATTAAAAATAACTAGGTCGATAGAATTACACTAGTATGTCAAAATATATGATAAAAATGATGACAAAAAATGAAATAAGTAACATAAATCCTATAAGGGTTAGTTTCATGGTGGGTTCACTAGAATTTATGCAATCAAAATTTCTTGATGTACATGAATTAATCCTAGATTGAATAAGATAGAGCACACCTACACTTCTGATTGGGTATACACTTGTTAAGAAGTAACATGACCAATATGGGGATCCACTAGACCCGATTAAGGGATCACTTATATCACTTGTCATAACATATCATGCTAGGAAGGGTTCCAAATATTACAATATAACATAATCACACAATAACCCTAAAAGAGTATATGATTTGATATTTCACTTATGCTAATAAAAAAGAGAGTAAACTATTCTAATAAAAAGAAAATTAAACTAAACTAGTGCACACCAAATCTTGTGGCACAAAGTGGGGGTTAGAACAAAATAAATAAATAAAAACTAAAATAAACATACATAGGATACATATAATCACACACACACACACACACACACACACACACACATATATATATATGTACATATATATATATACATATATATATATATATATATATATATACATATATACATATATATATATAAACATATATATATATATATATACATACATATATATATACATACATATACATACACACACACACACATATATATACATATGTGTGTGTGTGTATATGTATGTATGTATGTATGTGTATATATACACACACACAGATATATATATATATATACACACACACACACATATATATATGTATATGTGTGTTTATATATATATGTATATATATATATATATATATATATATATATATATATAATCCTAATATATGGATGAGAATAATACATAATGCATTAACTATCTCCTCTTATAAAGGAAAAATAAAGTTAGGAATACTTACCTTTGAAGACAAACCTATGAAGCCTCAATCTCTCCCTTGGCCAAGATGCTTTGTAAGAGATTGTTCTAGTTTGTAAGGATAACTAAGATAAATCAGCTCTAGACTTTATGACCTACCTAAGCATCCAAAAGACTTCTCCACAGGATAAGATTAGTGATCCAAAGAAAGTATTAAACCCTAAAGCTTTATTCCTAAAGTACAATGGTCAATAAACAGATGTTCATTCCCACTTCTAAACTAAATTCAAATCTCTCTTCTATTGGTGGTAAATCACCTTATATATATAGTAGTATCTTACCTAAAAACATTTAGACATGTCGGTTGTACTAGGTCAACTGGGTTGACCTAACATGTTTTCAAGATAACTCACTAGGTTTATGTTAGGTCAAATAAGAGGCTAACAATCCAAAAGAGCTAAAATGTCCCCAAAACACACTAGGTCAACTAGGTCGATCTAGTTTGTTGAACAAGTCAAAAGGGTAACAAGGCAAAAAATAAAGGAGTAAAGCTTGATAATGATTGGAATGGATAGAAAAGAGAGAAATAAGCCTAGGGTTCAAAGTTTTATGAGGCAAATGTGTAGATGGAAAGTGGAAAAAGGAAAAATAATCTTATAAATCATAAATGGTCTACCCACCCCTTTCCCAATGCACCCTTTAAGGCATGCACTCAAGGAGATTAAGACTTGATAAGTTCTTACAAGATACAAAGTGTCAACAAACAATAAAAGTTTGATAATATTATTTGTAAACATGTTTTATCTTAGGTTCTCTTTCAATTTGGATCTAATTTAGAACTCCCTGACATGGAAGCCAAATATGGGAATAATCAGTAGACATGTAACCATTAAAATACTTTGTCCAATCTCTACTCAACAACATTCCATAAGCATCAGGAATATCTACCACTTGGATGTCTATAAACTATTATATCCTTAGCTTAATAGAAAGTTTCATATAAAATTCAATAATTCTCCAATTACTTTCACCTTGGATTTGTCTAATTGAGTGACTACACTATTATAATCTCTTAGAGTTAAACCAAGTTGTTCACAAATACCTTTAGGCATGATATTAGAAGATACACCTAAATCTAACAAATAGTTATGCAAATTCTTACAAAAAATTCTGATTGTTAGCAAGAAAGGTGGAATATATACCTTGTTCTTATACATAACTACATTGGCATTTGTAGCCTTGGGTGACTTATCAGTCTTCTTACATAGAGAATAAAATAACAAGTCTCTCTCCTTAGTGAATTGAGTTAGCTCATGTAATGTGATGTTAGCCTTAATCCTTTTTATGTCCTCAACTATATTGTATCCACCTCTATTGGAATTACTAAATGAATCAAAATTAGGTTTATAATTACTTTTTGGAGGCTCTAGATTGTTGTCAACTTTAGGATATAGAAGAGTGTCAAAGTTATTTGGTGTAGTTGAAGTTATCAATGGTTGTTTCTACTCCATATTCCTCAGAGGATAAGTATTCTTTAGATATTTTTTAAAAACTCAAACTTCTTTAGGAGTATTTTTAGGCTCATTCTCCTCTTAGAATGGAAAATAAAATGTCTCCACCATCAAGGTTGTATCTACAGACTTAGATGGCTTTGAGGAATTATATGTACCTATAGAATTATCTCTATTGGGTGCACCTTTATATGTATTCAACTCATATTGAAATAGCTCAAAAGTATTATATAATTCAATACAATCTAACTCACCATGATTTAAAGTATTATTAACCCTATAATACTGAGTTAGAGCTACATCACAAATACTAATCTCAATATTATTCTTACTCGATGGTGACTCATTATTTTTATTGTTATTTCCATTGTGAAATCAGTTGCTAGGTCTATTAAACCTTTTATAAGAATAGTTCCTATTGGATTTTTACCCAGTATTGCCTACTTATTCTTGTAATTGAAGGAAGTCAATAATAATATTTTAAACCATTTTAAGTATGGATTCATTCTCATTATTTGGTGATTCTAAATTATGAAATTGAGTGTTACCATTATTTTTTGGCATCAAGGCTCTTTTATTCTATGGATGAAATCTATTTGTAATATTATTTAGGAATCATAAGTTTTGGCTAGGATGACCATGAGTCAAGGGTAATTGGTTCAATACATGAGTTTAATTTAGAGCATGCACATTATGATTGACTTTAAGAATAACATTCAATTCATGGAAATTAGGATTGACATTGGGAATGACATATGCAAGTTGATCTTGAGAGTGAATTTGATCATTGATGATTACAACTTCAATATAAGCTATGGTTAATGTGTTTATAATTCTACTAGACCTTTTAAGAAACATAAAAGTCATGGTGTGTAAAGTATCTGTATAAATTTATAAATCCAAGCATTCATTATGCATATAAATAGAAATGGTTCTACTAAACATATTCAAAAATATAGCATTAAAGGCTCTAATGGTTTCACTTGAATCTCTCTTTACAGTGGTGAATTGTTGATAAAGAATGCAAGGACAAATGATTTTTCTAAATTATTCAATAAAGATTATATTAAAATCATTCCAAATAGTGATATAATTCTTAGGAACATTGAGTAACCATTCATATGCAACATGTTTGAATGTAAATGGAAATAATCTATATGTTACATCTTTATGAATTACATTCAACAATATTAAATCAGTTTTGAAAGATTTAATATGTTATTTAGTTGTGACAACACCATTAGGATTGAAATATGGTAATTATTTTTTAGTATTCCTAGGTAATTCATGTACTAGTCTATGCACATTAATGGAATATACACCTAACCAATCCACAACTTTATAGGGATTGAACATAGGAGCACCAAGAATAGGTGAAGTAGGTTGGGATTTAGAAATCCTTTGCTTACCTTTATCTGCTCTTGCTTTCCTATGAACTTTTAATGAAAGGAGAGGTAATCTTGATTTAGACCATAACCTAGTCCTAATTTAAGGTAGTTATAACTTTTAAACCTTGAGTCCTATTTAAAATATGACGTGTAAACCTTATCTTTGTAAAGAATAATGATCAAACTTGTACATTAAGCAAATTTTGTACAAATTTAAACAAAGAACAACTATATTTAACCAAATTGGCTCAAACATATGTCTAAACTAATGAACATGAATGATCTTTACACTTCTAAGTTTAAATAAACTCAAATTTACAAATAATAAATCAATCTTTGAATAAATATGCTATTACTAAACTAAAACATGGAAGATTTACAAAACTTAAGATACCTTTGCAAAAATTAACATGAACTTTCAAAGAATGACAATCTTTAGCTAAAAGAGCCTAAAGATTGGTCTAAAACCAAGAATATCAATTATATTTACATAATTGAGCCAAAAATAACATAAATATGCAAAGAATTCACTTAGATTTGAACAAAAATCACTGAATTAGTAAAGACATTACAATTTCACAAATATTTAACTAAGGCCCTCCTAGTGTCAGTGGAATGTGGTTCCTTGTTGATGCCTAAATGTGTATCACATTTGGTTTGAAGTTTTTAAGAAACTCTACTAATTTCTAGACTCAAATAATCCATTTCATGAGTTTTAGGTTATGATATTCTTGATATCTTTGGTGGAATAATGGTAGAATAAATGAACTATTTTACAAAATTTGCAATGCTTGGTTGTTGGGAATAACCATGGCCTGATAGATAACTTATGAGAATGAAGTAATCATAACTAATTGAAGTTAATTATGCTCAAAATATAAGTCTGAGACTAAGTTAAAGTGTATATTTACAATGGAAACTAGTCTAAATTTACTTGATCAAAGAAAAATCAAAAGGAAGGGTAGGGCAAAGAAGAATTATGATGTTGATATTTATTATAGACGTTATGACAAAATTAAAATTTCATATAAATATTCACTTGAAACCAATATATGACATGAAGTAGTTTAAGATCAAATCACATCACACATCAAGTAAATGTCTAAGGAAAGTGAAAGAATGTAAATAAGAACCAAATTCATTTTAAAGATTTACTCCTATAATAAAATAGAATAAACACACCTACATGTAAAACAAAGAGAATGAGATTAATCATAGATCTTTCAATTAATCTAGCATTAGAAAAAATTGATAGCTCTACTTTTAAAGTGTACATCAAGAATTCATAAGAACCATTCAAATCGAAAATCTAGACCAAACAAGTGAGAGAACAACCATGATAATAATCACACAAATAAATGACATAATCTTTTTATAATTATCTACTTTCATTAATTAATCCAAATTAGTGCAAAGTATTCTTGTTCAAAAATCCTTCCCTTTTTACAATTGATAATACCCCTTATATAGAAAAATAAGGAGGTATGTATGCCAGTCATGTCTAATCACAATTGTACAAGTGTCAAAGATAGGTGTCCTTTCTACAATGTTTTAGAAATTTGATATATTTTAATTGACTAACCTATAGGTGAAGTTATTTACAAGTTTCACATACCTTTATAAAATAATATTCATTTTCAATAATATACATGCTCCTATACAAGAAAATATTCTTATTTGGATTTGGTGCTCCCTTATAGTTCCATCTTTCTATTTGTCCTACAGGATATTGATTGCTTTGTCATGTTATCCATCAATCAATTTGAGTTTGATGATAGGTTCCATGAACAACTAATCTTCTTTATCTAATAGGTCTCTAAAGTCCTTGTCATCTCTATCTAGTGATTTTCTATTGTTCTTGGATTCACCAATATTCTCTAGCATTTAGGATCATGTCCAAGATCCTATTATTGTCATCCCCTATCCTTCCTTGGCTCTAATTTCTTACCTCCTACATACCTTGAGTATCCATGAGCTTGAATTCTTCATCAGTGATTATACCAATAGGGCTGAGTGTAGTTGGGTATATGATTATGCTCCCTAATATATTCCTCATTTTGATCTCTAATTTTTTCCCACCATCAGAAAGTTCTTCCAAGATCTTGGTCTATTTTATAAAACTATTGATCTTCTCTATCAATACAACCATATCCATGTTAAAGTGAGCTAGGTTGACTATCTTGAAATTAGGAATATGATCTTATGTCAAAATAGCGACCAAGTCCTTCACCATGCTAAATGAATCCTACCACTGAGCTACTTAGTTTTTGGCCAGGGTATCTTGGTTGTTCACTACATCTTATCTAGACCTCATTGATTTCAATAATTTGAACATATCATATAAGGTAACTTTAAACATATTGATCATAGATTTTGGAAAAAACAAGATATCTTGCTCCTCCAAGTTCTTTTTCTGTTTCATGCCCTTCATAACTACTTGTAGCTACACTATCTAGGCTTGGGATAACTCCAAAGGATCCTCTATAAGGATATGATCTTCTCCATGCCTCTATCCTTATTTTTGAGTTAAATTGATCAATGGATCTACCCTATGGTATGTGATCTCCTCACCACCTATGATGATATTGTTTTAGTTACTCTTAGCAAGCCAATAGTTTGTGGGTCAAGTTTGACTCCAAATTTTGATTGAGTCACACGTGGGGCTAGGACCTCCACTTATGATGAATTTGTTGCATTAGCTAGGGTAGATAGCTTTCTATCCTCCTCTTCCTATAAAGTAACTATTATGGTTTAAGCTCTTTAGGAATAGGAATATCAATGGCTTTCATCATAGCCTAAGGGTGATGTATAGTAGGTAATATATATGATCTAGCTTAATATAAGAACCATTTTGGGATTTATGGGACATAAAATATATTCTCTTTAATGAATACATTAAATTCACTTTAGGGATTAGTAAAATTAACTTTGGATCTTTATGATTTAGGAACAATGGATAACTCAGTCTTTACTTTCCTCTTGGGAGTGTCAATAAATACTAAGTCCAAAGATTTCCCTCTATCACATTTAGTTTCCTCAGCACTTGTCTTATTTTCCTCATCTTAATCTATGTATGCCATGGATAACATCTTTAATACATCCTCAACATATTCTTTAGTGTCTATGTCTATCATATGGACTTCTTATTGATGTGATTCATGTTCTCCTACTTTGGAAGGTTCTATAATTGATGAAGCAGAAGGAATCTCAAATGAATTTAACCTTTCCTTTTTAGGCTTTTGTTTCTCTACCTATGCACTAACTAGTGGTGGTCTAGATGATTCACCACTAATCAAATGGTACTATCTTAATCCCAATATCCACTTATCATCCACCTTTTTATTTATTTCTATCTTAGACTCAAGTCTTAGGCTATGTTCTGTCAATCTCCTTGTGACTTTGAAATAGGATGATGTTATGGTATAAATTGGATGAAAGCCCTGAGGCTCATGCTCATATTACAAATTCAACATCCCCTTTAGTCTTAAATTATCCTTAACCTTCCCATAGGGGTCCCACTACTTAAGTTCATACATTTATATATTGAAGGATGGTCTATGATTTGATTTAACTTCAATATTGTCCCACTACTTGAACATGATATTTCCAATTATTATGGGGAGATTGTGGAGGATTCCTTTTCTTTTGGTCTTACATGGACAATCTATGTCATGGAATAGATGGTATGCAACCTCTTGCTAACATAATTTATTAGAGACATGAATAGGTAGCCTAAGAGGGGAATTTTGTGTTCCCTTAACCCTTATAATAATGTAGTCTAGATATATCCATATATCCCCTATAACTCTAATAGATTTCCTAATCAATGGGATAATTCTTGTCATTAAAATTCCATTTATAGCCTCAACTAGGGCAATGTAGACACATAAAAAATAAATTTAATTTGGTCTCTATATTTGTAGATGTGAATTTTAGAGTAGTATTGTGAAAATAGTTTGTGTTCCACTAGGTGACCATTCTTTCTAGTTTGGGATATTTTTAATAGCACATAGACAATCTATGAGATATGACATCATGTAAAAATAGGTTTTTTCTTATGTCTAATTTCAAATAATTATTTTCTTAAAGAGATACTAATTATCTCACCTAGTGGGGGTATAGTTGCCTTTTCAACCATAAAATAGACTATGTGTACCCAAACTAGATTTACATAAGTTATGGTTGCATCTCCACACAACCTTTTCAACATATTCATCATCATTCTAACCCCATGTATGAATTGGTTAATAGGAATGTTTTTGTTAAATTCTAGAAATACGTAGTTTCCATAATCCAACCACATGGTAAGGGTGTCCATTAAATTATTCTCTTTGACCTAGGAATTTACTAATGTTAGGTGAATTTGGGGTTTACGTAATTTATAATATGAATTAAATTCTATAATAAAAATATAAGCATCTTTCCTATAATTGAATTCATTAACTATCATGCCCTTATCTATCTTAGTTTCATTTAAATTGGATAAAGAATGTTAATAGAGTGGAGTACCTCAATTTTTAATACCACATAATGAAGGTTGATCATTTGAATTATAACTATATCAACATGTAGTCTCTTAGCTATGAGATTTTTCTCCTCTTCCCAGGTGATGGCTAGTTAATTCTCAATTATCCGGAACAATTTTGACTAGTTATTATCTACTATGTTCATAGCAGAGGGAACAAAATTGATATCTTTGAAAATATGATCTTCAACATTTATTATTAAGTATAGATCCACCTTTTCCTTTAAAACACTCTTTTGATCCACTATTTATGTGAATTTTATCAAATTGCTCACTAGCGGATTGCAATTCGGCTCTTAATTGAATTGTTTTAGTGAAGATGATAGTTCAATTCACCTTGCCTTAGTTATAATGAAAATAGGGACAAACTAGGGCTTTTTTTCACTTATGACTTTCTTAAAGGTTTCTATAGAGCTTTAATGGAGGCAATTGAGTTTGACCAATGAGTTTATGTGCTTTAGATTTACTTTGATCATGTATTCAAATATTTCATGTCTGTAGGTCCACAACATATTTTGAACTAACTTATCTTGTTTATGTGGCTCGATTGTCTCAAGTTTTTCATTAATTTTAAAAATTGACCTTATGTCTTTTTGGGTAAACATGTCACCTTCACATACAATCCTGAGCCTTGATTAAACATGATCCATTGATCTTTTGTTGAGTCTTCTAGCTCTGACTTATTTTGGATCAATAATCTTTGATACAAGAATCCAAGATATTGCCACTTAGTAGCTCCATAGGCCTTCTATGATTATTTTAAACACATTCCATCATTTAAAGCCTTTATATGACATAAAATCCTCTCGTTAGTTTTGGGATCATTGAATTATCAACTCTTTATTTTCCATTGGATGTTGATCCTAGGGGTTGATGTTATTATTTGATCTTTGTTTCATTTACCATGATTGTGACACTTGTCACTACCACATTTATCTTAGGTTCATTGAAAGGTCAACTCCATCTCATACTATTAAATCTTCTTTGTATAGATTAATTCACTCTATTGATCTCAATTTTGGAGGTCAAATGTGATTGGTTTCTCTACTTCCTTTGTAGGATGATTTATTTATTTACTTTGCTACATGTCATTAGATCTATTTTTCATGAATCAATGTGCACTGTTGATTATGATTCACTAACTATTGAACCTACTCCACATGTACCATTATATATTTATTGTACACATTAATACATTTATCTCAATCTATTCTATTCTATTTAATCTAATACTATTATGACACTTATCACTACCATGATTTTTATATGAGCTTTGATAGTTTGACTTCAGTAGATGCCTACACACCATATATCTTCCTTTTGAGCTCTAAGATCTTTCCACATAGCATCCTTGCATTGATCCTATAGGCAATGTAAATATACTAAGTTAGGTCTTAGGTAATAAAGAGAATTTGGATAATTTTTAGACTAAGGTTATACTTATATTAATAAATACAATTAAAGCTTAGGACAAAAATTTAGATTAAGCTTAAAACATAACAAAGTGTCCCTATGCCTAATTAGTTTATGTGAGCAATGAAATGGACTAGGGGGTTATGGGAAATATAGAGAACTTAGCATAAAATATTGTCCTAAGGTTTTGGCTATATTAATAAATACTATTAGAACCTTAGGATAGAACCTTAAACTAAGTCTATGGCATAATTAAATATTTCCATGTAAATTAAGTCCTGTGCAAATTTGAATTCACTTCAAAAGGGCTTAGAATAACTAATTAGACTAAGGATTTTGAATATTCAAATATGAATTTAATTAATTGATTTATATACCAAGGTTTGATAAATGGGGTCAAGTTAACATTAAAGTATAAAACCGTGAACAATGTCCACACAATTGGGACTCCAATAAACCTGCAACCTGGAAGCACAAGAAATAACCATTAGCAATATTAGATGGATTAAAATAAGGATCATATGAAAATATGTCAAACAAACCACTAGTGTGGATGATCTTTAAATAAAGATAATTTGCTAATATGATAATGAAAATCTGATCAAGGGTAGTATTTAATTCAAATCACAAATTTGTAAAATTTGAAACAAAGGTCCTTATTTTTTTTTAAAATGAGGGTATAATGACCTCAATAGGACCATCAAGAATATAATAATGCTAACAAGTCTACAACATTTGAATTCCCAATCCATACCCCTAGGATAAATGCACCTATGAATAATATCCCTCATTATACCCTCCCTACCTTCAATGGAAAGGCAAGTGAAGACTTAGATACATTCCTCTTTGATTTTTAAAAATATGCCATAGTTATTATGATAATAAATATGCTAAAAATATTAATTTGTTTCCAAAAACACTCAAAGATGCAATGCTTGAATGGTTTATGAGACTAGGGAAGGATGTAATTTATACTTAAGAAGAAATGAAGGGGAATTTTTTATTGAAATATCAAGACTATTGTCGAGGAAGAAACTATAAGAAGGATGAAATATTTAGGCTAACTTAGGAAAAAAATGAATCAATAGAGGACTACATGGAAAGTTTCATGTTCATGTTACAAAAATCCAAGAAGATTGTAGTGGATAAATAATCCATCAAATTGATATTTTTGAAAGGAGTTAGATAATGTTTTCTGTAAGAATTAGATTGAATGACTGGAGGATATGTTTTAGCATTGTTCTTTGAGGATTTAGCACTTATATTTAGGAATTACTCAATATCAACAATGAATAAAAACCATACAAATAAGATACTTCCTTTATCATCTACCAATAGACCCTCAAAAATTAAAGTAGGTAATTTGTTGTAGGGTATGAAGCACAACATCATTACACATATGGATAATAAAGTGGATACATTTTACACAAGGAGGAAGAAATAAGAAACAAAACAAGCCTTGATGGTTTATTTCCCTTACTATCAAAAAAATAAAGTAGACTATCAATGTTAGGCTAGTCAAATAAATGTGGCCATCATAACAGAGGAAGATCTTGAGGTAGTAGAATTACATGCAATTGGAGGAGATGGAGATCATATTTTTTATGTTGGTAGACACAAAAAATGGCCACTTAGGTCATTAAATCAAGGTATGAAACCTAATTTTGTATTTTCAAATTCTCAATATTCAGATAATTAGAATGGACCTCATTCATGGGCACCCATAAAAAATAAAAATTGGTCTTAGAAAAATAAACTAGCCTAAATTAGTTGGTAGCCACCCCAAAATTTCCAATCACATTTCACCCAAAATAATTTGTAGTATCCTCAAAACCAATCTTAGTAGCCTTGACACCTTAACTAGAAATAGTCTTATCCTTCCAACCCATGGTAACAATCATGGAGAAATAAACAATATTAGTTCAATCTAAGTGGTGGTTTCCTTTAGTAAAAATTATTGCAATAACAAAAACAACTAAATTTAATTCCAAGCACCCAACCACCTCCTAGACAACCACAATTGCTTTCCCAACCCGTGTCAAACCCCAAAAATAAGTTGTTTCATTAAACATAGACCATTTAAATAATTCAACAACTAAATTACACCTTAGATATCAATGAAGTACACCTTCATTTAGGATGTATTTTACCACAACCCACATCACCCATGATCAAAAAATATGTTGAGGAGATTATATCCAACCATAGTAATCCATAATCCCATGAGCCTACATATACTCCAAAACCAAGTTCTATTGCAACACAAGAAATGCTTACGAATCCTCCTTTTCATGAGAGTTTAAATACTTAATGTCCTTATTAATAACCTAAATTTGATATCTTAGGATAATTAAAAATTTTGTGTCAATATTACACTAATTTAAGCCAACAAATATGTACCCATATATACAAAATCTATCCATGAATTATTCTTAAATAAACTTGGCAACAAAAAGAAGGATAATAAAATTGTCCAATTAGTTAACCAACTTGTAGACATCATGTTGGTAAATATAGTTCTATCAAAGTACACACATCTAGATAGTCCTCTACTAAATTTCAAATTAATAGCAAGATTATACCATATAAATTTATTTATTTATGGGAAAACATAAATATTGTGACTATGGAAACCATGCACAAACTTAGACTGAAACAATTTTACCCAACACATATTATTTTGCAAATGGTTGATAGATCAACAATCAAACCTAAGTAGATGATTGAAGATTTACTCATCACTATGGATTCATGGGAATATCTAGTAGATTTCATCATTCTAGAACAAAAAACTATGCTAGGAGCCTACCCACTTATCCTAGGAAGACCATGTCTAGCCATAGTTGATGATTTCATTGGTTGCAGGTAAGTAAAAATATTTATTTCAAATAGAAATGACACTAATAAATTAGTTTTATATCCACTAGCCAAAATTTCCTATGTGTAATCACCCAAAAGTGATATTTGAGTGATAAAAGTGATACTTTAGACTAACTATTCCTAACTTAGTCCTACACATATCTTAGAGACTATTATTGCACTTATCTAGCTTTTGTATGGGCCACAAGCATCACTAGTCATCCCTAAAGTAATCCTAAACCCTCATTTCTTGATCCTATCCCTTTCTATCTAGTGTTCCACTAGCTAGACAATATCACCATAATAATAACACTAGTGCCACATGGTACTAGTGTCCTAAAAATGACACTAATGTCCTTTACCTCTTTGTTTCCTAATAAAATATATTTTCAAAACTAGAACCTCCTAAGGTTAGCCTAGACCTCATTTATCACCCACACAAGCAACAAAATAGTATATATACATGAATTTTAGCCCTATAACCACTAGAATGAAATCATATGAAGAATACACATTCGTAATTAAAATAATTTTTGCATAATTAAGGTTATAAATCCCTATTATACTCTACTTCTACATACTACTATCTACAACATCCCTAAACTTAGATTACCCACATTTATAATCTCAATCACATTTAAGGCACTGAAGGCCACTATCAAACTAAATTGCACTTTCACCATCACTTAGGTGGATATAAATACATTGGGATTGATTTCTCCTTAGAGTATTGGTATGTAGGCAACTCTCTTTATAGTGAGGTGTTGAGGATGTCCAGACTACGCTACTAACAAACACACTTTTTAGTTCATATCAACCAAATGACCTAATTACATGGAATATTAGGGTTTGAACACTAAAATAATCATTAAAATAAAAATATAGCATTTCAATTCTTGTGCATGTAGCAATATATCTTAGAGATCCAGATATAGGTGCACCCAAAAGCTTAGAATAGTCGTGGATAGAGGACACTACTATCAATATCAGGACACCAATGTCACTTTTACAATAATGAAATTACTATCCAATTATGGTACTAATATCTAGGAGGGGTTATGACACAAGGATCTAGTTTTTGATACTTACACCAACTTCCACCTTAGTTTATAGCACCTAGATCACCCATCTCTATTTTTTTCTAGCTATGTTATTACTTATATTGTTTATTGTTATTTTTAGAAAAGTCAAAGCTAGTGAATTCTATAACAAATGAATGGATGTATTTATTTTATATTATTTCCTTTATTTAGTCTACTCCACCATTTAATAAACATAGTATTCACCTTCATATAAGTCATAAAATGTTAAAACATTTGGTAAACACAAATTACTTCAAACATTGCACAAACCTTAACCCTAGATGCTCTTAGGGTTTGTATCCTTCTTATGTCTATGCTCAGATATTAGTTATGAAATATTAGATTTATTTCAATTTTTTTTCTTTCTTATATTAAACTTATTTAAAGGTTCAAAATATACAACATTGTTTTCTTACTTCCCAAACTACAATGGTAGAATTCAACAACTGATTTGATGAAATTCATAAGAAACAAATGAAATATTATATGTCTAAATATTTGGATATGCAATATGAACTCATCAATATTACTCATGAAGAACTTAAAAAGTTAAATAATGGTCAATCTTAAACACCCCCATATAATAGCATTATTGAATCTACATTGGGGCCAAATCAGCTAACACAACTAATAATTTGTAATTCAATAATATTCAATGATAGATACACCTCTTGTGGCTAGTTCCTCCACTCCACATGTGTAATCCCTTATGCATGAGTTTCATACATTGTAGGCTAAGGTGTTGCATAATGAGAAGTGAGCCACTAGTCCATCACATGCCTTAGATTTTAATGTTTTATTACATAAACCTTTGGCACATCACATAGTAGAAACACCTTTGCCATCTAGATTTGTGGCACCTAAGATTACATTGTATGATGGTAAGGGTGACCTAGACCACCATATCTGAGATTTTCATGCAACATGTTTTGAATAAATGTTTAATGATTGGCTTCTCCCAAATTTATTTCCATCATGTTTAAAGGATTATGCCTTATAGTGGTTTTATGACTTACCAAATCAATCTATCACAACATTCAATATTTTGATAGACATGTTCTTAGCACACTTCTTCATAAGCATCAGCGACAAGATATCATATGCTCAAGTTGCACAATTAAAACAAAATTAAAATAAGCATATTTTAGAATACATATTATGATACAAGACTATATTAGCTAAATTGACTAGCCCCATAGTAGATAAAGATATTTAGGACATATTAAAATAAATTCTTATACCAATGTTATATGAATCTATCTTGTTTAATAAGTTTCCAACATTCAAAAATTTATGCCACACAATAAAAGATAGAGAATTCAAGATTCTCACAATGGGTAAATTGAATTATACAAATGTATCAAAATCAATTTATAAGAATTATAGTAAGTCTCCATATAAGGTAAGGGCCACTAAAAACAAGAGTGTTAGAAAGGACATAGTTAATGTATCTTAATATCCATCTCCTCCCCTGGTTTTATTAGCTACTTCATGTAGAATTTTCACCAACCTTTAAAAATTGATAGTAATATTTCATAGTATCTCTTATAATGTAATTTCATATCTCTCCCTCTAATCAAAGAGGTTGATATGACACAACCACTTCTAAATAACTATGATTCTAATGCATTCTATAAGTATCATAGGACACCAGGTCATACAAAAAATAAATGCATCAGCATGAAACATACATACAATATTTGATTAAGGCTAACAGTATTTATGTGTTCAAACCCATAGAGGCACCAAAATTCAAACAATAGAAGCTAAGTCATTAAAAATATACTTTGATCTATTTCTAAGACACATATTAAATGAGGTAGGGAGCACTTTAGGTGTTCACTACACATGTCAATCACATCCACCACTAGCTTCACATCACACTATTACAGAGGAGGCATACCCACTACACAATATCATTGGTGTGTACCACACTACAGTTTCCACTAAACCACTCATCACTTTATCAAAGTATGAGATTGTTGATGATGATATATATTTATATGCACTATTTGTATGAGTCTACACAGATCATCATCCTATCTAGAGTGTTATGGTTGATAATGGTTCAAGGAATACCATGTGTACTATCACACTTCTAAAGAATTTTAGGTATTCATAGTAGGATATATACACTACAAACATAGTTATAAGTGGTTTTAGTGATCATGTTTAGAGATCCATCAAGATGATTTTACTTCCACTAAAGGTTATACTAGCACATGTGGTCACTATATTCTTAGTAGTACATAGTGCAAACATGTTTTATATGTTACTAGGTAGGCCATGGATACAAAATGTATGAGTCATTCCATCCATAGTACATAAATGATTTATAAAATACAAGAAAATCAAGTGGTCACCATTGAGGGTATTTCAAATGAATATTATCTACCTATTCTATAAGAAATTATGTCATAGCTACCAATCACAACATAATTACTAGTTACATCATATTTATTAGATACAGATCCATGTATATTTCTTATCTTTACACCATAGATTTTAATAGAGCCATGAGTGTATGCAAGGTATATTATTATAATGTTTCCACATACACATATTCTAAAATATATACCATATTAGAAAGATACCTACATTAGAGATATGTTGTAGATTTTAGAGGGCCTTCATCTACTCACTTTCTACCAAGATCAGTCATATTGACTTCTTAAGGTTATCATCATAGGGCTCCTACGCCACCTACAATAACTTCTACTAGATGGGTCCTTATGTTAGAGGTAAAATCATTATGGGGTGTATTAATGGTGTAATCAAATAATCTTAAATTCTAACCCTGTAAACTCCTAGCCATTAAACATAAGAATTCATTAAGCATATAAACCATTCATCGCAATGAACAAAGAAAATAATGCAAGATCAAAGCACATAACACATGAATTATGTGGGAAACCCTCATGGATCATAAAACCCACTCTCAATCATAAAAACCCATGTACTATAGTCAAATTGTATATCATAAATAAGAGACTTTAGTGAAGTACACATTTCACAAGGAACACCAACCCCTAAGCATGGACAAGCACCCACTTGCCCTAGATGTTGAGCACCCACACAACACCTTGTCATATCATCACCTCCATAAATTTTATTACCTTTGAATATTATGGTGAAATAATGAATATAAGCTCTCTTTAACCCTTCACACTCTCTCAAGCCTTCACACACAAGTAATGCATCCAAAATAACCTTTTGGATCACTCTACACTTCTTCACTCATATACATTTATCAACCCTAAAACAACTATTACAACATCTAAAATATGACTATTAGGTCACATACATATCTATCACACTACTCTTCTCTTCAATTCATCCACCAAGCATACTCACACTTCTCTTATATTTTCTCACTTTTTCTAAAATCCTTCATCTTTGATTTTAATCATTATAGAGTCTACATGATCATCACCTTCTTGGTCAGACACAAGACATTTATTAACCTTTAATCCTATATACCACTTATAAAAAAATCCACACCATCTACATAGGTCATCCATAGCATTTATATATCAACCTTAAGTAACAACACCTTTCAATTAGGCTTAAGAAGCCTCTTTTGGTCTATGGAGACCTATTTATCTCTTTAACACTTCAATGGAAAAAAATAAGAACACAAGACCACTTCAAATCACATGGGTCCATGTCACATGAACCCTAAGAAACCCTAAAATTATTACATTCATCAGTACACACCTTTGCATATGTAATACCTTTCAATAATTTGCCTTGTACATGAAAACACTATGAATAAACCAAAGTTCAACTTCCAAAAAATGGATCATATTAAATATGGATTGAACAAACTTAAAAAATCCATACAAATAATACTTAATGAGTCTAAAACACTTTACAATATATAGTTCACCTTGAAACATCTAAACACCATCAATAAAGACTTAAACATCCTTCTCAAGTCATTTGCATGAGAAAGTCAAACCCTCAGTCAACTTTAAACCATAATAAATACAATTGTATGACTATTCAAACCACCAAATAATTTTTCTTAGATTTTTATTGAAGTTATCTACCACTTTTATTTTTACTCCATTATCAAATTCATGCATCATAATAAGTTATAGACAAAACATTGGAGACTAGTTTTTCTTTGTAAATTCAAATATTTGAATTCCAATGGTCACTTTTAAATGCAAAATTGACTATGGAAAAGAATTAAATTTACCTAGGAGATAAAATTTTCACTATCATAACATTTTATATACGTCATGTCAAAACCAAAAATTTAAAACACATGTTCTAGGCACAAAACTTAATAGACCCATGTGACCACTTTCTTCTGACACCTTCACACGTGCAAATATTGATGTCATCAATTAACTTACTCAAGAAACTATGCCAAGATGACTAAGATAATGTAGTCCTTCACAATATTACCTATATGGATTCATTTCACTTTAAAAATTATTCAAAACACTCCTTACACCCCATATGAACCCTCAACCATTGTTAACACATCATCAACATCCATCATCTTGCCTAGCCAAGTAAACACTGTATGGTCCATGCATGATCACTAAGGCACACTTTATCATTGAGAACTAGACATAAATATCAACTCATGGAAACACTTGAAAACCTTTGAGACATAATTTAAAACACATCAACAATCTCCCCCTTTATCGTTAGTGTCAACATTTGTAATTTTTTTCAAATCTAACAATAAAGCTATGCACATATTATTTCTCCCTCTACAAACACTTTATCCCCCTTTGACACAATGAAAAAGTGGGATTACCTAATGATAATGAGGAACTATAATTTTTTTAAAATCCAACATAAATAAGGGAAATTCTTTTAGATATTATATAATCTCCTCTTCTCACTATGCATACTATTTCTTACTAAGACTACCTCAAACCTGCTCATTGACAACACTCTTATTTGACCATGCACTGCTATATGAATAATAAATGAATAATATCAAGAACACTAATATGGACTCCCCCTAATTCACTTAATATTTATCACCCCTTGATCACCTTCAAACCATCTCTAACCATGAATAAACTTCATATTTGCCTTCAAATTTTCTCTCACAAGCCAACTCCATGGACACTAATAGATGTTCAAGCCATACTCTAAAAATTAAATATGCTCAAAATAGACTTAAAATCTCATATTATAACAATCATACCTTTTTGTTTTGGATATAATAACCAAAAAGTTAATCTGGGTCACCTAGCATTGTTTAGAGGCCTAGTAGCCCTACCTGAACCTTGTAAATCCCATAACTTTATGTGTATGCACCTTCATGACTTAAAACTTCATATATAGAGTAAATTCATATTCTCCCTCATTAATGCTAATAATAATCATCCAAATCTTCCTCTATACCATAGCTCCTTCACATATTAACATATTAATTAGCCCTCCATTTGCACAAAATCTCAATCATAGGACAAACTATACACTTCTAGATGACTATAAAAAACTTTCTAAGCATCCATTTTTCCATTTAAATTTATTAAGTATCCTCATAACTCAAATCCTTTGGGATGGTCACTAACCCATATGGTGCAAAATCTAGGGCACTAAAAAGAAATGAGGTTGACTTACCATATTCATGTTGAAGATACAATCACTAAGAGGGGGGGTGAATTAGTGATGAAATATAATTCAAACTTAAATTCAAATACTTTCATACCCTTAATCAATCACCAAAATAATTCATAAAGTATACAAGTTATTTGTAACAATGAATAAGAGATATGCTGCAAGATCAAACACACAACACATGAATTCTATGGGAAACTCTCATGGGGAATAAAAACCACTCTCAATCATAAAAACATGTGGACTACTTGTTCTATAATATGATCACAAACATGAGACATTTTCGTGAAGCACCAACTTCACAAGGAGCACCCACCCCTAAGCATGAACAAGCACTAACATGTTCTAGATATTGAGCACCCACACAACACCTATGAAACTAACAACTCTAAAAATCTATTTTTCTTTTAATATGATGGATAAAAATATATAACAACTCTATTAAGCCCTTCACACTTTCTCAAGCTCGCACACACAAGCAATACATCTAAAACACTTTTTTGGATCTCTCTAGACCTCTTCAGTCATCCTCAATCTTCAAACCTACATGATCACTACTTTGCCATCATAATTATTACCTATAGGTCATATACACAATCCTCAACCTACACTTCTAAAAATTCTATCCACTCGACACACTCACACTTCTCTAGTTTTTACCTCTGTCAAATCTACACACTCATGTATAGAAACCATCACCTTTGGTTTCACTCTTTATATAGCCTTCATGTTTATCATAATCTTGTTCTACCATATTACTTACCTTAAAATTTAATTCTTATATTATGTTAATACATATCTCAATACCAACATCATAGGTCAGCCATAGCATCCATAGGTCATCCTTAAGTAGCTACACCTTTCAATTAGGACTTAGTAGCCCTTATATGTCTCATGGAGACCTATTCACCTCTTTATCACTTCATCAATAAAAATAGGAACATAAGACCACTTCAAAATGCATAGGTCCACTCCGCATGACCCCTAAAACACCTTTAAGAGATTTCATGCAACATTAGTCTTATACATAGGAACACCATGAACAAATAAATAGTCAAATTCAAAGAATTTTTTTATACTGAAGATGGATTGATCATGCCTTAAAAAAACACATATATCATCCTTATGGAGTCTACACTATTATCCAATAGCTAATTCACCAAGAGAAATTTAAATACCATCAGAACAAACTCAAACATCCTTCTTGGGTTCTTAACAGAAGAAGGTCAAACCCATAGTCAACTTTGGATCTTAATAACTACAATTGTACAGATATTCAAACCTTATATTCAAATTTTTTGGATGTTCCTTTAACTCGTTTACAACTTTTATTTTAATACCATTAGAACAAACTCAAACATCCTTCTTAGGTTCTTAACAGAAGAAGGTCAAACCCATAGTCAGCTTTGGATCTTAATAACTACAATTATATGGACATTCAAACCTTATATTCAAATTTTTTGGATGTGCCCTAAAGTCCTCTACAAATTTTCTCTTTTACTTTATTATCAAATTTTTCCATATGCTCAAGATATGAATCAAATACTATAGATTGATTTTCCTTTGTAAATTTGAAATTTCAAATTACAATAGTCATTGTTTAATGTAAAAAATATAGACAGGTGTATCTATCTCATGCCCCATAGAAAATAGATATAATGTACTCCATCAATATCCTTATGATTATCTTGGATTTAACTCTTCAATGCTAATAATTGATCCTTGATACAAGCTTCCATGATTATGAGATTTGGCAGCCTCACATGCCTTATGTGTACATTATTTTCATTCTCTACTCTTATGCAACTTGGTAGTCACACAATCCTTATAATCATATTTACTATTTGAATTTATTCGTACCATCAATCTCCATCTATATGGTCACCCATGTGTTGTTGATCTGTTGTCAATTCACCATGTATGTGACACATGTCACTATCACATGCAATCTTAGGAACCTTTGACATATTAAATTCATGCTATCCATTGGATCAAAATATATATGATTAAATTCTCTCCATTATATCCTTGATCTGGTTTAATTATTTCTATTATATCTCTCTTGACTAGTTGATCCTAGACTTCAATGCAATTAAACTTGATAGTCTTTAGCACATAGTTGGCAATAACAACTTTTGAGGTTTATAACTTGAGCTAGGAAATACTTCAAGACTCCAAAAATTCAAGGTACCTTCTTTGCACTATATAAAATATCACCATGAAAACCTTTGACCAACTTTGAATTTATGAGTGATTGTAATAAATACACAAACTTTTTGGGTCATTCATATCTCCATGAAGTGAAGTGACAGTCTAACTTCTCTTAAGCTATAATGATGAATTATTCTCTTTCCAAATGATCAAATGACACACCAAAAATTCACCAAGATATATATGAATTACTCACACCCTCTTCTTTGTCCTTTATAACTTGTACATATGCCATACACTCTCCAATCTATCAAACATAACTTCTTTATCATTAATGCACTAATACTTCATGTTCTCTTTAACATCAATGACAACCTAAGACATTAATGACCATGATCAA
The DNA here is from genome assembly GCA_037957365.1 of Torreya grandis. NCBI lineage: Eukaryota > Viridiplantae > Streptophyta > Pinopsida > Cupressales > Taxaceae > Torreya > Torreya grandis. The sequence goes on along the minus strand of JARHVA010002664.1, from coordinate 1,793,958 downwards.
CACTTATAATAAATAATAGCTCCTAAAAATTATCTCACACCTATAATTCATCAAATCACACTATCAGACCAATTTTTTAGGTTTGACTCCTTTCAGAACCCATACATCCATGAACATGGTTATTTCTCCTACTAGCCCTTAAGTAAAGACTATCATACCCAAGAGCCTTCAAAATTAAAATTGCCCTAAAAATGCCTTCAATGCCTAAAACCACCTATAAAACATCTATACAAGGTCAAAATACCATGTTATGCCATAAAGTCATCTTGAAAACTCAGAAAACTTGATTTGACACCTAGAAAGCTCATGATTGTGCCTACAAGCCCTATGTATATCATTGTCACTATGCCAAAAAATATTAACTAAATATGATATCATTATCATAGCTTAAAGTCACATTTTTCAGTTATACAAATTAAATCCAACTACCCTCAACCCTTGGTTATCCTCATATACCTAAAATACACCAGTTTTGCATGATGAACACACACTAGGTAGTGATCATTGAGAAACTTGTCAAACTGAACAAATGATCATTAAAGATTAATATTAATAATATAATGATTAAAACCCCATGGATTTAACCTATAAAAATCCTCTTCATACTCCATATCAACCTTACCTTCATTATTAATGATTATGCCTTCTAAACCAAGCATAAAAAAATGTTAAGAATATATCTTTAGCACCAAAGTCCCTTAACAGGTTTCTTGAATCTTTCCATCAAAAACCTTTATAACAAGCTCATGAAGATGTTTCTCGCCCTTAATCAATGAAATTTTTATTTATTATATCCTTAATTACATCACCTAAATCACACACACTCACTTTTACATATGAAATATGTCTCCTAAGAACCATAGGTAGAGACAACCACTTGTCATAAAGAGACTAAAGGTCCAAAAACATAGGAGACTCCAACATCTCCATACTCTCATTTGAATTGAATTATTACCTCATCATAAAATTAACCTTTAATGAGTCCTTAAATTCATTCTTTCTTACATGCTTGTAATCTATCTTGATTCTTTTATCTACTTGAGCAGATAAGACTTGTTCTTTGACACTTGAACTTGTACCCTATTCTGTCATGATAAAAGATCCATTTTGAACCTATTTTTCATTCACATCCTTGTGTATCCTTTCATTATGTCTCATTAAATTTATTTTATTATTTACATTCTTTAAAATATAATTTTGACCATTCCTATAGAACCTTAGTATGTGACCTCTTTCTTGACACTTGAAATAAATGAAGTTTCTCTGATTGTACATACCTTGTGTATGAGCTACATGATGACTCTTTAAATTTTAATTATACCATTCATGCACCTGATCATTTAATTTCTTGATTAAGTCATTTCAATACATTGTATTATGACCAATCCCTTGACACCTATAACACAATATGTCAAGTTTTCCTTCTCAACTAGTTGATTGCCTTGAGTTATGATCCTCTTCATGCTTGTCATTATCTTGCTCCTAATTCTATGAAACTCTCTTATTAAGATATTTTATTTTGAAATCAATTATACTATGACCAAACTAATGACAAGAATAATACTAACCATTTAAGGAGTTATTATGCCTTATTACATTGAGTTGTTTGATTTGATTTGAACATTTGTAGATTTTGAAGTTGTCTTCCTTATTCATATTGACATTCTTCTTGGCATTACTAGTAATCTCCTTAACGTGTTTAGTCTTCTAATCTATCATCACTCTCTTCTCAATGTTCTTATCCTTTTGATCGTCTTCATGTAATCCTAGGCCTAACTTGTCATTTGAGACCTTTTGACTACTCAATAGGTCATTAAGATCAATTATACTTTTCTCAAATTTTTGATATGTTTCAAGCTTGGTCATAGCTTGATCTAGTTTCACCTTCAAAGACTCCATCTCTTATTTATATTTGACACATTCATCATCCTTACTCTTTATTTACTCAACAAGGGTACAAGCCTAAGTTTCAAGATTTCGAGTGATCTCATCATTCTCTTTGACTTCATTACTCAATCTTTCTTCAAAGAAACTAATTTGCTCTTCATAGGCCTTAATCAAGGATGTGTGCTTTCTATTCTTTCCTTGTAGAAGTATTAACTCTTCCAATTTATTCATATGTTTATCTTCAAGTGTGACTTTCTCATCTTTTTCTCCTGAGATATTTCCACCAAAGAGATCTCTACCCAAATAACAATCACCTTCATCATCTTCAAGAGTCATGAATAGTGTCTCCTTTTCCTCATCATCAGATAAGTCATCACTGTTTGATGTGTTTCCTTATTCTTCAATAGATGAGTTATTTTAGTCTTCATGGTAAAGGCTCTTACTACCTTTTTATGAATCATTATTTCCATTTCTCCTATTCAAGAATATTTTGTACTTTTTAGCACCCTTAGATTTCTTTTGTTCATTCTCATGAGATTCGTTATGTTAAAAATTTCCTCTCTTTGGGCACTTAGTTGTAAAATGACCAACTTTACCTCATGAAAAAAATTTAAGAGAATGATTCCATTCATATTCACCTAATCCTACATTTAATTTTCTTGCGGTCATGGCTTCAATTTGATATTCATTAGAATCAAAGTCTTCAAGACTTAACTTTCTCTTCTTGCCTTTTGTCTCCTTGATTAACATGAAGGCTTGTTACTTATTTGGTGGTTTGTCCTCATCAAATATCCTAGGTAGTAAGGATGCCATGAAATTCAGCCATCTTTATCTTCTTGGGATCATGACTTTATTATGCAACAAATTTTTTAAATCAAATTTGAGAGTGAAAGACCTTAATACTTTTTTAACTATAGTAGAATCTTAAATATCTTCTCCAAGACTTCTGATCATGTTTACCACCTCATTAACCTTAGAAGATAGGATGCCATAGTATCTTCTTCCTTCATTTTGAGGCCCTAAAATTGGCTTCGGTAAGTCTATAATTTAACCAACTTAACTTTTGAATCCCCTTCATATATGATCTACAATTTGTCCTAGATTGATTTAGTATACCTACAATGGATTAGCTTGGTGAACTCATCCTATTATAGTACATAAATTATTTCATCCATAGATTTATAATTATTCTCACCTAACTTCTTGTCAGATGCACTAGTTGAAGGAGTAGGGGGTATAAAATACCCATCTATAGCAAATTATGTCAAAAATTAGAGACATGATGTAGGTATTCATTCTTGTACTCCAAAAAACATATTTGGATCCACTGAAAAATGGTGCTTAATTAGTAAAGAAACAACCTTAAATTTGATGACTACCCATTATAGATTTGATCACCTTCAAGTGGTTAAACTTAAAAAGGTGGGGCTTGGATACCAATTATTAGAGGTATAATAATTTAGAGGGAGGGGCTTAATTAGTGATTTAAGAAAATCAACTTAAAATCCAATCCTTAAAACTCTTAACCATTCAACATAAACATTCATGAAGCATATAAACCATTTATTATCAAAACATATAACACATGAATTATGTGGGAACCCTCATGGGGGATAAAACCAATTCTCAACCCTAAAAACACATGGAATACAATCCTATGATATATCAAAATAAGAGATTTTAGTGAAGCACATTATTCACAAGGAGCATCAACCCCTAAGCATGGACAAACACCTACTTACCCTAGATACTGAGCACCCACATAACACCTTCTAATATCAACACCTCTAGAAATCTAATTACCTTCTAATTAATGTATAAATAATTAATATAAACTTTCCTCAACCCTTCATACTCTCTCAAACCTTCTCACTAAAGCAATGCATCCAAAATAACCTTTTCAATCACTCTACACTTCTTTGTTGATCCTCAATCATCAACCCTAAAAAACACTATTATAACATCATAAATATGACAACTAGGTCACACACATATCCCTCACACTAATTTATTCTTAAATTCATCCACCAAGCACACTCACACTTTTCTTTTATTTTCTCACTTTTTCTAGAAACCTTCATCTTTGATTTTGTTCTTTATAGAGTCTACGTGATCATCACCTTCTTGGTCAGCCATAAGACATTTCTTCACCCTTAAGTATTCTATCATGCTTATAAACATATCAATACCATATACATAGGCCATCCATATAATTAATATATCACCCTTAAGTAACAACACCTTTAAATTAGGCCTAAGAAGCCCCTTTTGGTCCATGGAGACTTACTCATCCCTTTAACACTTCATAGAGCAAAAATAAGAACACAAGAACACTTTAAAGAACACAAGTACACACCACATGACCATAAATACACCCTTAAGTGATTACATTCATCACTAAACACATTTTAATATGCAAAACCTTTCAATCATTTGCCTTTTACATGAAAACACCATTAATGAACCAAAATTCAACTTCCAAGGAATGGTTCATACTAAGATTTTTCAAACTTCTAAAACCCATAAAAGTGATCCTTAGGGAGTATAAAAAACTTTCCAATAGATAATTCATCTTTAAACATCCAAACACCATCAATAAAAAATCAAACATCTTTCTCAAATCACTTGCAAATGAAATTCAAACCCTAAGTCAACTTTGAACTATAATAAATGAAATTGTACAACTAGTCAAACCCAAAAATCAATTTTCTTGGATTTACCTTGAATTTATCTACCACTTTTATTTTTAATCCATCATAAAATTCATCCATAATTAAAAATTATATAAAAAAACATTGTAGACTAGTTTTCTTTTGTAAATTCAAATATTTGAATTCCAATGGTAACTTTTTAATTTAAAATTGGTTATGGAAAATAGTGAAATCTACTAAGGAGAGAAAATTTTCACTATCATAAATTTTGATATAAATCATGTCAAGACCTAAAATTTTAAACACATTTTATAGGAATAAACTTTAAAAAACTCATGTGACCACTTTATTCTAATGCCTTCACACATCTAAATATTGACGTCATCAATCTATTTACTTAGGAAACTCTGCCAAGATGACTAGGATAACCTAATCCTTCACAAGAATACTCAAATTGATTAATTTCACTTAAAAAATTACACCAAGAACTTTGTATACCCCATATTACACCTAAAACATTTTCAACACATCATCAACACCCATCATCTTGCCTAGCCAAGAAAACACTACAAGGCCCATGCATGATCACTAAGACACACTTTGTCACTGAGAACCACACATAAATATAAACTCATGGACAAACTTGGACACCTTGGGGACATAATTGACAAGACCTTAACACCCTAATACCCCTATAGTTCATAGGGAACAATAGTCACTATCATAGATTCCTAGCATCACTCTATAAGGTAGGCTAGATATAGATCACTCAATATAATAGATTATGGGATCATAGTTTCCCTTTCCAATAACACAAACTATAATAGTTATTTTATTTGACACATGCCATAGTGATAGTGAGTCTCTCATGAGACTCATTGGTTAGTATTTTTTCTCTATTTTTGTAAATACTTTCCTTCACTCGTATTCCTTGTACATAGTTCACTTTCATATTGTTTATACATAGATTATATATAGAAAATAAAAATAATATAATATGTCAGAAAACATAAAAAATGTTTAAATACTAGTCAAAAAACACAAAATTATAGATTTTGTGCATTGTTATGTTTACATTTCTTATATTTTATAGACACTACATATGCTAGCTATCTTAGTATAGTCAATTTTATCATACATACATACTTCACTTATTCTTGTTGAGTGCTTGCAGATTATCTATAGGACTTAGGTCCACTAAACTATTCAATAGTTACAATTTTATACTGACTTGGGGCACATACATTGATACATGGATTCTTCATTTGACATATTCACCCACTTGGGGACATCCTATACATAGTTTCAATTACCAGGTTTTATCTTTCTATACTCTACATCATAGTTTTACTATTGTTATATCTTGATATTGACCATGCTACACTTACTAATATTTATTTTTAGCTATTACTACTTTATACTCAACATATGGACATCCTCACTCTTACACAGATTTATATTTCATATTCATGCAGACTTTCATTTATAGCTTACCTAGTTTATACTTGTTTGTATCTCTATGCTTCTTCTATTTGAGGGCATTAACATATGCCATTATTCTTTGGCTCTATTCCACTTCTTTTCACATTATATATGCTTTAGACATGTGCCCATGTCTTTGTGTGTGATTTTTCCTTATTGTATATGGGGATGTGTAAACATGTCCTTATATGTGGATCTAAGACAACTTGATTGTTATTTACATACATATACATTTGAACATGTCCTTTTATGTATTTTTTTCTTCAATTTAGTGACATGTGCCCATGTTCCTTGTATTTTGGACCTTTGGCCTACTTTATGTGCCTCATGTGGTTTATATGTATGTTTTTTTGTATGCATCATGTCCATGAAAATTGTTTTTACTTGTTACACATACAAATTTTAGATGCCATGAGGGACCTCATGATATCCCCTTCCAATTTAGATGTTGTGATGGAAATCATGCCCCATACCCCTAGGTAGCTACCCAGTTTTAATTAGATTTGTTGTTACATACATTGTCATATATATTTTGATACCCTTGTGAATGTTAAACATGACATACAATTTACACTACATACTTATTCTCAAATTTTTTTACATTATAATTCTATGTATGCATATTATATTGTATTATTATGAAGATATCATATATGCTCCAGCTTACACACATTTTGTAGAGATTTTTATTTTAAGGATAATTATTGCATAGGTTCAATAATTCACATCAAAATAGGGTGAATTAATAGGGGTTTGTCATACATATCAATCTCATATATTTCACTCATAGAAAATTTTCAACACACAAGTTCATTATATAAAATTAAACTCACCTAAACACTATGGGAAAATAGTGACCCAAAAAGTAGTACGGTTGCACATAAATTAGAACAGAAGGACACTAACACCAAAATTAGGATAGTAGCACCATATTTTTAAAAATGGTACTATTGTCTAAGACATGGTGTTACTATTTATTAGCCTTAGTTTTATTAAAAATTATATTTAATATAAAATAACAATAAGTACAATACAAGTTTGGCACAAGTTCAGTTATAGATTTATCAATTATGGTTAGTTTTACTCAAATTCATACTAGTTTAGCTCAAATTCATACAAGTTTGTTTTAATTAGGGGCATCATGAATGGAATTACCATTCATATATTTAGTTTATATACTTAGATATATATTATTATAACTCAATATAGAATCCATATGCTTAGATATTAGATTTGGGGGTGTTCATGGCACATTATTTATATATGCTCATTTATAACACAAGTTGATCAGATGTAATGACAAATTCCATGTCATTATCTATGTTGTATACATATAAAATAATATTATAGGTTGAATACCAATTTCATTCCTTACTCCATATTTAGTGGTTGGCATTCTCAAGTAGCTCAGAGCTGCCTAATATACCTAAGTGGTTATAGAGCTGACATACCTAGTTAGATATACCCAATTAGATATTTTCAATTACTTTGTGTAGTTTAATTTTATATGCATCTCTTACACATGGGTGAAAAATGATGGAGACATAACCTACTTGATTTATTGAGCCACTTACATAAGAGGGTTGAACACACCAGTGGTCTAATCCAAGTTATTCATAGATCATGATCCACCAAGTAGGGGTGGGCAATGATTGGGTAAAAATTTGATTGAGTTATTGAGCCATCCACACATGAGGATTGGGTAAGCTATCATCTCAGTCTAATATATTCATTGATTGATCACTATATACATGCACACAAACACACATGTTATCACCAAGCTTATGCATTAGTTTGCATACCCAATGAGGTGTAATCATTTCTTTCTTCTTTCTTTTCTCTTTACTCTATTTTACTTCTTTACTTAGTTTAGTTTTTTTTTTTGATATCTCTTAAATAAGGATTGATTTTTGGATGTTTCGCTTAAAAGACATGTACTACATCATGCTTCACATACTCATACTTATTTTCATATGATTCACCTCCTAGGTAAGTGTAGTACCCTTTTTTATATTTATCCTAGTCATTTTGCTTTGTTAAATTTCTTTCTTAAAGTGGGGGTAAATTTAGTCACTTAAAAGTGTTATTTTAGTGATAAGAGTGATACTTGAGACTCCCTATCCCTATCTTAGGCATAGTCCTATCTTAGAGACTATTGTCACATGTATCCAACATTCATATTGGCCAAAAGCATCCCTTGTCATCCCTAAAGTAGTCTTAGACCTTCATTTCTAGATCTTGACCCTTTGAGCCTAGTGTTATTCCAATTATACAATAGTGCCATAATAAGGACACTAGTGACACATGGTGCTAATTTCCCAAAAATGGTGCTAATGTCCTTTACCTATTTATTTCCCAAAAAAATGTATTTTCAAAATTAAAACCTCCGAGAGCCAACCTAGACCTCTTTTATCACCTTCAAAACCAAAATAATAACATATATACATGATGTTTATCCTTCTAACCACTAGAATGAAATCATATGGAAAATACACATTCAAACTTAGAAAAAGTTGTGTAAAATTAATGTTATCAATCCCTATTATTCCCTACTTATAAATAATACCATCTACAACATCCTTAAGCTCATATTACCCATATTTCCAATCTCAAGCAAATTAAAGGCACACAAAGCCACTATCATACTAGTTTCACTTGAACTTGCACTAGCATGTACGTGGGGAAAACTAGATTGGGTTTGATCCCTCCTCAGATTATTGGTATATAGGTAATTCTCTTTAAATTAGTGTGTTGTAGATGTCCATCTTACCTTAATAAAAAATATGATTTTTATCTTGTATCAATTGAATGCCCTAGTTACATTGAATATTAGGTTTTGCACACTAAATCAGTCTTTATAAGAAAAATAAAGGGTTTAAAAACTCATGCACGTAGGAATAAATCTTAGAGATCTAGACACAAGTGCACCTAAAATCTCAAGATAGTCCTACATATAGGACACTACCACTAATATTAAGACACTACTATCACTTTTCTATTAATGGTGTTACTATCAAATTATGGTGCTATAGTGTAGGAGGGGTTCTAATATTGGGATCCTTTTTTTGATACTTAGAATAGATTTCACCTTAGTTTATATCACCCAGATCACCCATCTCATTTATTTTCTAGACAAGTTTTTACTTGCACTATTTATTATTATTTTTAGAAAAGTCAAAGTTAGTCAATTCTATAAAAAAATCAATGGATATATTTATTTTATAATATTTCCCTGATTTAGTCTACTCAACACTTTAACAAACATAGGATTTACATTAATCTAAGTCCTAAAAAGTTAAACCACTATGAATAAGACCAACCTACTTGGTTATAATATGAAGATGAGAAACACATTTCTTTACACACTTTATGCATACTTGACAATAGCACATCCATCAAAGATTAAGAGGAAGACACACTCCTTTTTCATATTTTAAAAAAAACTTATCAAGAGGACCCTTAAATAAATAATATCTTGTAATGTAAAAGATGCCCTATTGAAAATTTCTTCCCTAAGATTGATCCCTTTGAACATGAAAAAGATATTAGAACCTTCCATTAACTATTGCCACACCATTGCATTTATGACCCACTGATAGGTAACATTGAATACATTTTATCCCTATTTAAACAAGAGGAAATCCTCTAATAAAACCTCTTAATATCAACAATTTCCCATTCTAACAAAAAGAAAGTTATTCACTATGCTCCAAAAGTATAAGACAACTTTTTCCTAGGATTATCATGATAGTATAGGTTTTCATTTGTATTTATGCACCCATTACATAAACATCAAAGAGTAATATAAACCCATTCACGAACCACAACATAATATGAAATGTGCTCTTAAATATATAGTGAAAATTGAGTTGTAAAAATAATTTAAGATGCAAGGTTCATCTATCTTATTTGTATCAATCAATGGATTTCACCCTTTCTAATTTTACCTTAAAATGGGGGTAAATGGCCTATATGTGTATACTATAGGTAATTGAATGCATCTACAAGGGAGGATCATTTTCCCAATCCTTTTATTGATAAACTCCTTGGAACATTGGTAGGAAATAAGTATTTCTCATTTATTGATAGATTAATTAGCTATAAGTAGATCATAAAAGAACGTGATGAGTAAGATAAGACTACCTTCACATGTACTTAGGGTACATATTCATATGCAATACTTCCATTCAATTTATGTGATTCTCTAACAATATTCTAGTGACTTGTCTTCAACATCTTTTCTAATCTTTCCCATGTTTGTGTGGAAGTCTACATGGATGACTTCACCATTTATGGAGAAGCCTATGATTAATCCATTAAAAGGATTCATAAAGTCCTTCAACATTGTTAAGACCATCATTTTGGGCATGGTAATTGATTGTAGGTTGTCATTCATGTCAAAAGAGAGCACAAGATCATAGTGCATTAATGACAAAGTGATTAGATTAATCATTTGGAGAGATATTGCACATTCTTAAGTCTATAAAGATAAATAATAAGTTATGAGGAATCCACATATGTCTTGATGAAGTCCTAATATGTCTTTTAATAATTTGGAATGAGGAACTTAGATATTCTAGCTTAAGAGAAGACATACCATCACAGACTGTCATGCAAACATGATTGAACCAAAAAGTATGTCCATTTATTTCTTGTACTAAAAAAGAAACTAAGGTCAAAATATATCATGGAGATGTTTTCTATAGTTCCAAGAAGGTAACTTGAAGATTTGGAGTCCTAAAGTGTTTTATAGCTCAAGTTATAAACCATGAAAGTTGTTCTTATAGATTATGATGGGCAAACGACCATCAATTTAAAATAAATTAAATTATAAGGTCGTCTACTAAATAAATATAATGGTACAAATAAAAATATATATCTTGATCTAATGGTGTGTGTAAAATTCAATATGTCAAAGAATGAACACACTAGTGACATGTGTCATATTCATGAAGCTTGGATAAAAGATCAATTATGAGCATATGATTGTGTAGTCAGAAGATCAATGGTACACATTAAAGTTAATGAGTAAAATGTGAAAAAGGAAAATGAGGCTTCCAAGTGGTACAATAATGTGATCTCAGAGCTTAGATCAATGGTTAGAATTACTAGATAAAGATCAGGCTAATCTATAGAGATCGACAATACGTATTTGGTAAAAATTTCTAAGGAGCAAGAGATGAGGTCAAACTGATAGATGTTTATCATAGTTAAATATCTATCTAATTCTGAGTGAGATTGATGATTCATATTCATTCAATCTATGAGAGGGAATGATATGTTGACAAAGTGTTCAATGTTTAATAGTGACCGTTGGAATTTGAATATTCAAATTAATGAAGGAAAAACTAGTGCTAAGTATTTTATTCATATCTTTTAATGTATGATGAATTCAAAGGTATAGTAAAAATAAAAGTTATAGAGGAATTCAAGGTACATATAGTTAATCTAGTTACAAGGTTTGAATGTTTGTATAGTCAAAGTTATTGAGATCCAAATTTTGATTTGTGTTTGACCACGCTTTGTAAGTTACCCAAGAAGGATATTTGAGTTGTTATTGATAGTAATTGGAAGTTTCAAGGGGACTTGGACATTGGAGAGTGTTTTAGAATCCATGAGGATGATTTGTATGTATTTTTTAGGTTCGACCAATCAATATTAATTATGAATAAATGCTTATAAGTTGAATGTGTGTTCATTCATGGTGTTTTTGTGTATAAATTCAAAGATTATTTTATTTGGGTTTAGCATAGGAGTCTTATGATATATATAATATTTTTAAGATGTCAAATAGGTCATTTGTAGTGGAATTATGCATTTATAAGTAATATTATGTTTCTAATTTTCTCATTAAAGTGATAAACGGGTGAATAGGTCTCCATGAGATTTAAGGCCTAATTGAAAGGTGTAGCTGATCAAGTGTGACCAGTGGATGCTATGGCCAACCTGTGTCTATGGTATTGAGCTATGTTATGTATATTAAGGGTTAAGATAAGTATTATTTCTAACTTAGAAGATAATAATCATGATGGATTTATAAAAGGTGAAATCAAAGGTGGTGATTTCTAGACTTGAGAGAAGAGGGGTGTGTGTGTGTGTGTGTGTGTGTGTGTGTGTGTGTGTGTGTGTGTGTGTGTGTGTGTGTGTGTGTGTGTGTGTGTGTGTGTGTGTGTGTGTGTGTGTGTGTGTGTGTGTGTGTGTGTGTGTGTGTGTGTGTGTGTGTGTGTGTGTGTGTGTGCGTGTGCGTGTGCATGTGCGTGTGCATGTGCGTGTGCATGTGCGTGTGCGTGTGCGTGTGCGTGTGCGTGTGCATGTGTGTGTGTGTGTGTTTGTGTGTTTGTGTGTGTGATATTGAAAAGGAAAGAAGAAAGGGTGTGTGCTTAGTGGATGGGTTATAGAAAAGAATAGGTTGATGAATTTTTTTTTACTTATAGGTCAAATTTTTTATATCAAAAATAGTGCTCTTACAGGGTTGAAGATTGATTGTAAGAAAAGGATAGATGATGTATATGTAAGCTTGGTGGTTGATTTGAGAGGAATATAAGACTTTGTAGTATGTGTATAACTATTTGGTCATGTTTCTAAGGTTGTGATAGATTTCTTGTTGAGAAGTGTAGAGTGATCTAAAAGATGGTTTTGGATGTTTATGGTTGTGTGAAGAAGTGAAGGGGGATGATATACATTATATGTCCACAAGATTGGTAGGCAATTAATGTTCAAGAGATGATCATATCATATATTTTGGGAGGGTTCTCGACATTTAGGTCAAAAGGGCCTGACCATCCTAGGGGAGGGTGCTCCTTTTGATAGTTATTTCACTAAATTTTGGTTAGAAGGACTTGACCATCCTAAAGATAGGTGTTCCTTGTGGAATAGTTGTTTTGATAAATTCTATTTACAAGTACTTGACCATCATAGGGTCAACTTATACTTTTGGATTAGGTGTTCCAATAAAGTCTCATGTTTGTAATACCTTATAGGATAAGTAGTCAATATGTTGTTTTCAGTATTTAGAGTGGGTTTTATTCCCCATAAGGGTTTACCACATTAGATGTTGTGTTATGATGTGCTTATCTTATTCATGATTTGTATTTGGCCTCCTTACTTTGATGGTAATATAGTTATATATGCCTATTGTGTTGATTCATGAATGCCAATAAATAAATGATAAGTGATATAAAAGTGAAAGATTTTTTGATTGATTAATCCCCCCTCCTAGTAATCATGTACCTCTAACATTTGGTATTAGTGCAAGTACTTTAGAGGAAGCTTAATATCTTGAAGTAAATCCTAAGTAGCCAAAGATGGATAAACAATTGAAGAAAGAGAATCAATAATGGAAGGTTGTGATCAAGGAACTAGAATAGTAGATATGTAATTTAAAGAAAGATGCCAAAGAGGATGAGAAAGTTATCTATGATATCAAGGTTTAGCTAGAAGATGCCAAGGTAAGTTTGAGTTCAAAAGAGGAAATTTATTCAAAATAAAAGGGCATCATGTATGATGAATAAGTTTGTAATGATAGTGGAGAATAAGTGTTCTATGATAGTGAGGAAGAAGAAGAAGATATAGAATCTAAGCTCATAAAGAGGAATCACAAGATGAGGTATGTGATCAAAGGTATTTAAGTGCAAGTTAGTTATCATGAGGGAAGTTTTTTAGGCAAGACCAAGAGAGATGAGAAGAAGTTTCAAGAGATGATCAAGTATCTTGAAGAGAAAACATGTATATTAAAGGATGACATGGAGAAAAAATCATAGGAGGATAAGGAGGTCATTAAAGATATTAGAAGTATATTAGAGGTTTCAAATGGTATCCTAAATTCAAGAGAAGAAGAGTGCATTCATATCAAGACTTAGTTAGAAGAATATAATAACAAGGTGAGTTCAAATCAAGGTGACAATGATGAGTTGAATACTAATATTTATTCCTTGAGAGTAGATCATGAATAACTCATAGACAAGTTGGACATGTTGGAAAAATAACATGTAAAGCTCGAGTAAGCTAAGAATAATGAAAGATTTGAAAGTAATGCAAGAAGGTCTATTAGATAACCAAATTATTCAAGGTATGCTAATTTATTCCATGTAATAATTATACATAGACTTAAGGAGTATATAAGGAAGTCAGTCAAGTATGGAAAATCATGGAGCTATGATAGGAGTTTTTGGCCAAATAATGATCATATTTCAAATGTGTCAAAAGGTATGAATGATGTGATTTTTTTCATTTGTGATAATAAAGGTCATATTTATGGTCTTCTTCCTAGTAAATTTTATAAGCCCTCAATTCATATAAGCAAGGGATAGACTTGTAGAAAGCATATCAAAAGTCAAAACATGATGTGGAGACCTAAGGAAGTGAAGGCTAGTCCTATTAAGTTCAAGGATCAAACTTATGATACTGTAAAAAATAAATAAGTTCTGGAGGTATCTCAAGAGTGTTGAAGAAGCTTGATATCATTCCAAATGGATAATAAGGTGGATAATCTAATAATCAGGTCAATTATACCATTTAAGGCCAAGGAGAAACTAAAAAAAGGATCTCAATCTGATGGTTTATTTGTTCTAGTTGAGGTATTTTTGGGTAAGAATGAGTTTCATGATTTTCAAGAGTTCATTTTGTCTACTTTCAAAGAGAAGAAGGTGTTAGTTGAAGATATATGCCATTAAACTTTGTTTTCATCCTGCAATGTCAAGGAAGCCAAAGTAGAGATGGATGAAAAATAAGTTATTTCAATCAAGAAAAGGAAGGAGAAGAAGAAGGTTATTCAATCCTGTGATGAGGACTAGTATGCTCCTCTGTTCTAGGTCCTTGTGAAGTAGAGATGTTTTGTTGTGCTTCATGAAGACATTTATCAGTTTAAAGAAGCATGTGGTATTACAAGGGTGTTTTCAGTCTAGAGGATTAGATTGAAGGTTTCCAAGTGGAAAAAGAGGATTTGTGAGTTACCAAGATGATATATTTACATATAAAGGTCTGTTGACCTTATTATAGCATGCACCAGGTGCTTTTGTGGTTTGAAGGTATGTTGAAGTCAAATTGGAGATTTTTGAGTGCTCTTGATTTTTTCAATTTTTGACTTAAGGGCAAGCATGCCTAAAATGGGTTATTGGATGTATGGGTTACAAAAAGTGTAGAGGCTCAAATATTGGTCTAAAAGTGTGTGATGGTTATCTTCAGGTGTGAAAGAAGTTTTATAGGTGGGTGTTGACCACAAGGAGGTTTGTTGCCCCTATTTGTTTTGAGATTCTAGTGTTTTGGGCTATGATATAAAAGTGGTTTGAATTATGAATTGAGGTATAAGGATTATTAATAGGTTTAATAGGCTGAATGGGTTGTCAAATAAATAAACACAAAGATTTGAATGTTTTTGGTTTTCAAATTATTCAAGTTTTTCTCAAGATGGAGGCCTAATTAGCTAGAAGGTTTGTGAAGGAAGTATGTCGTAGAAGATGAGATAGGTGATGTAAATTGGTTTTATTTAGAGGGCATATGAGATTTATCTAAATATGTATTTTTAGGTCTTGAATGTGTGTCTACTAGAAGTTGTGTGCTCTACAAGTTCCATGTAGGGCTACAAGGAGTCTAGATAGGCCTAGTATGAAGAAAAGTGTTTTATGATAAATTTTACAAAAAGAGAATTGTATGAGTGTTTCAATGAAATTTATTTGGTTTATTTAGAACATATTTCATATTTAGTGTGTTTCTTTAATATATATTGGTACTCTTGGAGATGGTTTTCAAGTGAGAGTATGAAAGCAAAGTGGTGGTGTTTGAAGACCCAAAGCAATATAGTGTTTTGAGTTTGAATTTTTCATGTTGTTGAGGCCATGAAGGCATTATCATATGTTATGCATGTGAGATTTGGTTATTAATATCAAGGGGGATTATTTCAAGTTGGTATAAGGAGGAACATTGAGTTAGGGGAGCTAACTCATATGGCTTGAGAAGTTTGCATGATCAAAGGGGGAGCTAGATTATTTAGTTTGTCAAGTCCAAGGATCAAGAAGGATTAGAGTAGAGGTTCTTGCTATAGGCTCAGTGGAATGAATTTATATTGATGGTATTTGAGGTGTCTTTAGAGAGAAGGCTAGTAAGCCTCTGTGGTTGTTCCTTATGGTTTATGGAGATCTGAAGATGCTCAAGAGGTGTAATGGTTCAGAGATCTTAGCTGGAGTTCCTTTTAGTGTTATCAAAGTGATTTCAATTAGTGTTTGGTGTTCATGTGTGTTTATTCCTCATTTATAGTAGTGCATGATCAAAGAAGAATATTTTTAAGGTGTATGGTTGAGAAGTACAAGTTCATATGCATAGAGTTAAGGGGAGCTAACTTAGATAGTTTGAGTGACTTGTGGATAAATGCATGATTTAAGGAGAATAATTTATGAGATGTTTTAGTCATTCAGAGAATGTGTTGAATATTCATGCATAAAAAAGGGATATAGCGATTTTTATAGGTTAACAAGTCCAAGGATCAGAGAAGCCCAAGTTCAGACTAGTGCTAATCAAAGGGGAATAATTGATTCATATGTCAAAAAGTATGTAAGTATCTTGAGAATCTTAATTTTGAATGCATACATGATAATGAGGATTGTTTATCAGCATATTGATCAGGAGACCCTTTATCATTAATGTCAAAGGGGGAGAAATATTAGAATTAAGGAGTTAAAATTAAGTCATTATTCAATTAAAGTCATTCTGAGGGTGTTTTTATATCAATGACAAAGGAGGAGATTTTTGAGCATGGTCATTAATGGTAGGTTGTCATTGACGTCAAAAGAGAGCATGAGATCATAGTGCATTAATGAAAAAGTGATGAGATTGATGGTTTAGGGAGGTATGGCACATTTTAATGTCTATAAGGACAACAAATAAGTTATGATACATCCATGTATGTCTTGATGAAGTCCTTATATGTATTTTGATCATTTGGAATGAGTAACTTGCATATTCTATCATAAGAGAAGTTAGACCATCATAGACCATAATGTAGACATGAATGAACCATCAAGTTTGTGAATTTATTTTTAGTATTAAAAAATTCAATTGAGGTTAAAGTATTTCATGGAGATTTTCTATATAGTGCCAAGAAGGTACTCTAAAGATTTGGAGTCCTAAAGTGTTTTCTAGCTCAAGTTATAAACCTTCAAAGTTACTCTTATAGACTATGATGGGCTAGAGATCATCAAGTTAAACTACATTAAAGTCTAAAGTCTTCTAGTTAGTAGATATAATGGTGCACATTAAATTTTATATCTTGATCCAACAGTGTGCATAAAAGTCAATATGTCAATGAATGAGTGTATAAGTGACATGTGTAACATTCACAGAGCTTTGACAAAAGATCAATGATGAGAATATGATCATATAGTCAAAAGATCAAAACAACACATTAAATTCAATGATTCAAATGTAAATAAGGCACATGGGACTTATAAGTGGCACAATCATGGGAGCATGAAGCTCAGATCAATGGTGAGCATTACTACATAAAGATCAGGGTAATTTGTAGAGATTGATAGTGTTTATTTGGTCAAATTTACCAGGGAACATGAGATGAGGTCAAAATAATAGATGTTTAACATAGTTAAAGATATATATATTTTCAAGGGAAATCGATGATGTATATTTTTTCAAGCTATGTGATGGCATGAGATGTTGACAAAGTGACCATTGGAATTTGAATATTCAAATTAATGAAGGAAAAACTAGTGCTAAGTATTTTGCTCATATATTTTGGTCTAGGATGGATTCAAAGGTACATTAAAAATAAAAGATATAGAGGACTTCAAGGCACATCTATTGAATCTGGTTAGAAGGTTTGAATATTTGTACAATCAAATTTATTGAGCTCCAAATATTTCTATGTGGTTGACCATGTTTTGTAAGTGACCTAAGAAAGATATTTAAGCTATTCTTGATAGTACTTGGATGTTTCAAGGGGACTTAGATATTAGAGAGCATTATAGACTCCATGAGGATGATCTATATGGATTTTGGAGGTATGTAAAATCCATATTTAGTATGAACAAATTATTACAAGTTTATTGTGCGTTCATTCATGGTGTTTTTGTGTATAAGTTCCAAGATTGTTCTATTTGGCTTTAGTAGAGGAGTGTTGTGATAGGTATAATATTTTGAGGATGTCAAAGGGGTCATGTGTATTGGAACTATGAATTTTTAAGTGGTTCTACTTTTCTAATTTTCTCATTGAAGTGCTAAAGGGGAGAATAGGTCTTCATGAGACCTAAAATGGCTACTAAGGCCTAATTAAAAGGTGCAGCTTCTTAAGTGTGACCCATGCATGCTATGGATGACCTGTGTTGATGGTGTTGAGATATGTTATATGTATTAATGGATAATACAAGTAATATGACTAACCTATAATATAGTAATCATGATGGCTCTATAAAAGGTGAAATCAAAGGTGGTGATTTATAAACTTGAGAGAAGAGGTGTGTGTGCATGTTGTGGAGCAAAGGAAAGAAGAAAGAGTGTGTCTCTAGTGGATGGGTTATAGATAACAATAGGTTGATGACTATATGTATGACCTATAGGTAATATTTATAATTTCATAAATAGTGCTCTTATAGGTTTGAAAATTGAGTGTGAGTGAAAGATAGATGATGTATGTGTAATCTTGGTGGTTGATTTAAGAGGCAGATCAAAGTGTGGACTGTGTGTATAACCATTTAGTCATGTTTCTAAGGTTGTGATAGAGTTGTTTCTAAGAAGTGTAGAGTGATCCAAAAGATGGTTCTTGATATTTGTGGCTATGTGAAGAAGTGAAGGGGGATAATACACATTATATCTCCATAAGATTAGTAGGTAATCAATGTTTAGAAGATGATCATATCATAGGTGTTGAGAGAGTGCTCAACATCTAGGTCAGAAGGAATAGATAATCCTAGGGGAAAATTCTCATTATGGAATATGTGTTTCACAAAATTTTGGACAAAAGGACTTGACCATCTTAGGGGTAGGTGTTCCTTATAAAATAGGTGTTTCACTAAATTCTAGTTAGAAATACTTGACCATCCTAGGGGTAGGTGTTCCTTGTGGAATGGGTGTTATACTAAAGTCTCATGTTTTTAATACCTTATAAGAGAATTATTCCATGTGTTTTAAGGATTTAGAGTTGGTTTTATTACCTTTGAGGGTTTCCCACATTAGATGTTGTGTTGTGATGTGCTTCTCTTATTCATGCTTTGTATGTGGTCGCCTTGATTTGATGGTAATCTAGATGCATATTATTATTGTGTTGATTCATGAATGCCAATGAATGAATGATAAATGATCTAAAAGTGAAATATTTGTTGACTAATTCACCCCCCTTCTCAGTCATCTTGTACTTCCAACACATTATTTGTCTATAAGTCATGAAAGTTTCTACATGCTAATGATAGGAGGTATTGTGTTGGGACACCACATATCACAAGCAAGTATTAAGGTAGATCCTTCCAAGATAAGTATAATCAAATACTTACCAATTATAAATAATCAAAAATATGTTAGAAATTTCCTAACACATGTTGATTATTATCATAGATTTATCAAGAACTATAGTAAAATTACATCAACTTTATTTGTTTTTTTAAAGATGTTGATTTTGTTTAGACTTATGCATGCCAAGAAGAATTTTAAGAGATTAAGAATTTTACTAATAAAAAATCTTGTTTTAATAGGTCTTGATTGGACACAACCTTTTCATATCCATATAAATGATTCTAATTATATGTTAGGGGATGTCCTTGGACATAAAGAGTATTCCTCAATCTATGCCATTTATTTCATTAGTAAAAACCTCTAAGGATATTGAATAAACTATAAAATCACAAAATAGGAATTCCTTTTTGTATTTTATGATATTAACAAGTTTATAAATTACATTATTAGGTATCAAGTCTTCATCCATATTGATCATGCAACAATCATGTATTTAATAAATAAGCTTATAGTAACTAGTAGGATAATTAGATGGTTGTTTTTACTATAGGAATTGGATATAACAATTATTAATAGACAAAGAAAGGATAATTTAGTTTCATGTTTTTTATCTCAATTTTAATCCAATGATAAAAAAAATATAGTAAATGATTCTTTTCCAAATAAACATTTTTTTGCATTAATCATAAATACTCCTTGGTATGTAGATATTACTAATTATTTGGTTGCAAGATTAGTACCACAACATTTTTCTCCCAAAGAAGAGTAGAATTTAATCAAAAAATGTGTTCCATACTCATGGATCTCTAGGTACTTATTTTTAATAGGACCTAATTTAGTTATATGTTAGTATATCTGAGAAGATGAAGTTATTGACATCCTTCAAGCATGTCATGATGAACCCTATGGGAGTCATTTTGATATAAAAATTAATACCATAAACATTCTAACTAGTAGATAATACTATCCTACTCTACACAAGGACTCTTTAGAATACACCCATGAATGTGATCAATGCCAATGTATAAGGAAACCCACATATTTAGATTCAATACCACTATAGCCCTAGTGGGTTTTAAAACCATTTAATAAGTGGGGACTTGATTTTATGGGTACCATAGAACCAAAATCAAATAATAAGGAATACATATTTATTTTCCTGGATTATGTCACTAAATGGGCTGAGGTGAAGGCCTTAACCCATGCTAGAGATGAGAAGGTAGAAGAATTTTTATATGAGGAAATTTCACCTATTACAAGGTACCAAGATAAATTGTTACAAACCAATGACCTTAACTTACATATAATCTCATAGATACCCTTATCAAGTAATGTGAAATAAGGTACAATAAATCCACCCCTCACCATGCTCAATCTAATGGATAGGTAAAGGTCAAAAATAGGGAGTTGGAGAATATCCTCACCAAAATAATCAATGTGCATCATAAATATTGGAAATCTTGTATTCATGAAGTAGCTTGAGAATACCAAATCATATGGGAGACCACAAATAGAATCAATCCATATGAATTTGTCTATGGAAAGAAGCCTATGTTTCCCATTGAATTTGAACACAAGACCTTGAGGACAACATTAGAACTTGGCCTAGATTTATCACAATAATAGAAGGATAGAGTCATATGGTTGAATGCCTTGGATAAAATATAAAAAGAAGCATTGTATCATACTAAATTCATGTAGTAGAAAAGGATAATATGACATGATAATTATATAAAGACAAGAGAGTTTCAACCAAGACATTGGACTCTAATTTTTTATTTTATATATAAAGACAATACAGGGTAGATAATAAATAGATTGCTTGGGCCGTATGAAATATAAGAATTTTTTGAGAATTGAGTTGTCAAATTACATATTATTGATCACGTATGCTTCTATCTACTAGTCAATGGCCATATGCTCATATTATACAAAAGTTTGATTTCCAAGGAAAGCTTCACTTGAAATTTTATGGTTGGACACATCTTATCTTCCTCTCAGCATGTTGAAAATATTTATTCTACATTATTAGGGTACTATAGTTTACCCTTACTCTCCATTATCAAATAATAAACATTTTGTTAGAACCAATCCAGTCATTTATTTTGTCAAGTTATAGGCTAAATAAAAACTTTGGTTAATTAGTTATCTAGTCAATTGGGTACATGCATAAAATGTCATGATATATATATATATATAATATATATATATATATATATATATATATAATATATATATATATAATCAATGAAAACTATTAATTATTTGATGTGTGAACCTAAGTTGATTATCAAGTGCAAGTGCATATGGGAAGTGTTTATGTGTAGACTTGTTTTCCAGGAACTCTACGTAAGTGCATGACTATTTGTGTAGTACTTATGAGTTCAACACTAGTTTAAGGAGTGACTTAGAAAGTTAATATTTTACATTGATTATATATATATATATCTCTCTCTGTGTGTGTGTGTGTGTGTGTGTGTGTGTGTGTGTGTCTATATATATATATATATATATATATATATATATGTAAATGAAAACTATTAACTTTCTAAGTGACTCCTTAAACTAGTGTTGAACTCATAAGTACTACACAAATAGTCATGCACTTACGTAGAGTTCCTTGAAAATAAGTCTACACATAAACACTTCCCATATGCACTTGCACTTGATAATCAAGTTAGGTTCACACATCAAATAATTATTGATCCATGCCTATAAATAGTTCACAATACACATCCCATGTTGAGATCCTTCTTCATAGACCAACACAACATGCAAGTCAGAGCACGTAGGTATCCCCAACTTCAAGTAATGAAAGAGAGAAGTGTATAGGGAGAAATTACAAATATTGAATAGCATGATCAATATATTAAAATATTTTTATACACTATTATTCCACCCAAATGGTGAAATATCATATTAAATCATAGATTTTTACATCTACACCCTTGTAAAACATAGAAAATGACTTGAATTACGTAACATTCTCTTCATATATTAGTGTAGGTTCTAGATAAAGATTAAGACTACGAAAACCATTAGAAGATACTATGAATGAAGGGAGGTAAGGCTATTATATATTATATCTCCCTTAGTGCCCTTCATAAGGTCATAACCACACTGTGTAACTTCCTCTTTGTGAAATATTCAATGCACCACCTTGCATAAAATGTACTTAGATATTAGTACATAGTCACATTATGAGATTCTATAAATAAGTGACAATGAATTAACTAGTGTACACATGGTACCAAAAGGGTACATGTGTAATATCTCCACTACCTATGCAAGATGGTAGTAAAGAAAGTAAAAATACACCTACATATTCCTACATCAATAGGTTAGTCTAGATGGATTGACAGGGGAAAGCCATAAATGGGAATGGTAATTGAGATTGATTGGATATCAAAGGAACCAAATAATAATATAATTAAATATAGGCTGGTTTTTATAGTGTAATAACATTCTTGCATACTTTATTTAGATATCGAAATGCCCTTCATTATTATCAAAACACATGGATCCATGAGTGAACTAGTTATTTCCATGATCAAATTGTCAAATCCAAGTTGAATAAACATGGATTATAGTATATGTTATTAATATATTGATTATATTAATCAACCTTGAGCTATAGATATTTATTCCAAAAAAATTTCATACCTACCACCTCTGATGGCCAATTGATCACACAGGGCCTTGTCTAGTGCTATATAAAACTTGATTTTTATTGAAAAATGGTCAACATCTTTTGAGAACTATAATGTTGCCAAAATTTGACCTTTAAAGAGTACTCTCCTTATATAAAAAAGCTATACCTATTTGAGTTTGTAATATTTCTTTAGACATTGGGATTAATAATAACTAATTTAATTTTTTCATGCTCTATGTTTTGTGTGCATTCATGGTTATTGATCTTTGTCTATGGATGTTCATCCATATCATTATCACCCCCTTTTGCACCTCTATGTAGAACCAAAAGTCTCTATAGGTCTCATGTTATGTATGCATGGGTATACATAGGCATTATTTATGGACCATTTATCATCTCTCCTAACATTAAATTATGTTCCCTTACTTCCATGCCAAACACTTATGTAGTGTTCTAGTTGGAAGTTTTCATATTTATTCGATTAGTTTTATTATGTCACTAATGCAGTAAAGTGATTTCTCTATTCTTGGTATATAACATTTTTCATTCCAAAAACCTTATTACCTTTTCTCTCCCTTTTCCCCTTATCAAGTTTAGGTTTAACACTAGCTATAGATTTCATTCTTCTATTTTTATGTCTATGCACTAATCCTAAACTAGGTACATCTAGAATAGAAAGAAGTCAACATACTCCAAAGGTTCATCCTAATGAGTGCAAGAGATACACACCTTGGAGGATTGTTCCATTATTATAGTGTGATACTAAATAACTCTTTGACACATAATTCTAAGGTGCTAAGCATAAAATATCCATGTTAAAGTGTGCATGAGATCCATTTCATGCATGCATGCATATTTTGAATGATAACCATTTTTGGTATGCTCAGTGGGACCAATTATAAAATTTGACTAAGAGATTGGTGTTAATCATAGTGATTTAAGTGTTTAAGACACTTTTTAGATCCCCTATTGACTCTAAACATTCTTGGTTTGTAAAGATCAACCTTTCATATACGTGTTAAGCTAGATGATATCATCTTTAAAGGGAACTAGTTTTCATTTTATTGATCTATCTATAGTTTATAGAAGAATGGAGTAAAATTATCTTTGTCTCCTTTAAAAAAGGGCTATCAACATAAGATGAATTTCTCATAGATCTTAGTCTACACCCCCATTTAGATGATTCCCTATGAATAGAGGAAGATTATTCCCTATTAACTTCATGGTTGCATGGAGAAATCAAACATTTGATCTTTTTAATGTATTCAAACCATAGAGGCTTCCCCAGTATGATGATATTCTTGTAGTTGATCTTAAGATCATCCCCTAGTTTACTAGATAAAATTAGACTATGCATGTAGATAGCATATAATACATAGAAAATATTTGCTCCATCCATAATATGATTGAAGATAATGTCATAGTGAACTTATTTGCCTCTTCTTTGAGAGGGAAAGTGATCCAATGGTATCACAACTTATGGCCTAGTTTTATTCATAATCAGGATGAGTTGGGTGTAGCACTATGTAGGCAATTTGAAGAAAATAGTGACCATATGTTAGTGATGAAATAACTCATGACCATTAAAAGGGCTCCACATGAGAATATGGTTGACTTCAACATTATATTCCATAGGATATGGGACTAAGTTTCACTCCTAGTAAAGATACATCTTAAGACTACATTCTTATATTTATTAAGAGTGATGAATAGTGATGTGGTCATAATGATTTAATTTATGGGAGGTGCAGTATTAATAGATCCTATGAGGCCACTATGCACACAAAACTATTTGATTCCAGTATGGAAAATTACACCCAAACCCTTATACCCTTATATCTCGAGCCTCTATATACAAGTTTACCTTTTCTATCTCCCATTCCAACTCTCATCCCCATTCTTATTACTATCAACCCACCAATTCCATCAACCTCTACACCCTTGAGTGAGTTTTAGGAGTTAAAGTAATTATTGAAAATATTTGGAAATGAGCTATTGGTACTCAAAAGTCATCAATCAAAACATTCCAATCCTTATCAAACCTTCAACTAGTAGTATCAATAAAACATGCCTCTTTAACAACATGCTACATAGACTCAGAACCAACTCACATACAATAAGCCACTTTATGTGCCAAATCATAATACTAAAAGTACTTTTACATCTCTTTTACCTATGAAAAATAACATGGCATAGGACTATGATTGGTTATATCAAAGTAATCAGTCATGTGATCAAGTCATGTGCATGAATGGAGTGACAAATGAGGCACCTAGGCTGTAGAATGCAAAACCTCCTTAGGAGCCTCCATCTATTTCATATCAACCAAGGTATGAACTATAATCATGAATTTAAGAGAAAGATGGATCTACCCTCTTAAATTGGTAGGAGGGTGACTTAAACTATGTGATTTAACACAAAGTATCGAGCATAAGAAGAAACCCAATTGCTTCTAACACAAGATTTAAAAGGAGAGAAATGGTAGAAGAACATTTTTCTCTGGTGCCTTCAACTTCTATACCCCAAGTTAAGCATGTAGATACCTAATTGAAATCACTTGTACAACCTTTACCACACATGAAATAAGTTGTGTATAAATAAATCCAACTCCAAACTAGTACACAAATGCAATAAGAGACTATAATTCAAAAGTGGTAGATTAAAAAGAATCAAATGTCCTTTAACATAATTGAGTAGATGAATAAGACTAGACTAAATGTTTTCATGTGGGATGGATTTCTTATTATTTACAAAAGGAATTTACTATAGGATTCCATAAGAGTCTTCCACCTTAATTTACCATTGTATACCATACGTATTATAAAAATAAGTATATGCAAACCTAGGGAAGAAGTTCACATAAATAGCAAGTCATCCCCATTCCACATCTCTATGATTATTGGTAAGTATCTCATACATAAATGTATGATAAATTTGGGTGGAAGTAGGTTAATCATGCCAAAGAAAATATTATATATGTTAGGCATACCATATTCTCTCATATAAAAATGGGTCATCCAATTGGATGAGACAATAGTCAAAACTATAGGAATTGTTAAGGATCTGCGTCACACTCTACATGCATGTCTGAGCCTTTCCATTATTCATGACATCAAATTAATTAACTTACCCCCTTATTTTATTAAATTCCTCTCTCAATATTTCATTATGAATGTGGGAAGATATCTATCTTTAGATTGGTCTCACATGCTAATCAGAACCAAATATGGGACCAAGGTGATCATCAAGGTTGAGCCTATTTTGAAAAATCATATAGAGCCATACAGTCCTAGCCTAGTTGATACAAACTACACTTTATTCACTCAAAAGTAGAAATTAATTCATCATGAGACCACTACACCCCTTGAAATGGTCCCAAATGACATACTTGATGAGTGTATGAGTGAGCATTATGAGTATGATTTGTATAATAATATAGAGGAAATGGAACATGGCACATACTACATTCTTAAAGAGGATACATTATTTCCTAACTTTATAAATATATAAGAAGACATCAAAGGCATATGTTAATTATACTTCTATGGATTTCAAATAAAAAATGGTGTAATAAATAGTATTGCAATGGTCTCACCTCAAAAGGAGAAACATTTACATACATTTAGATTGCATTTTAGCTGCATAAACAATGTTTTTGAATATGAGGCACTGATATAAGGTATCTAATTGGTGCATAATAAATTAATAAAAGTGATACAAGATTTTGAAGAAAGTGATCTTGTGGTAAACCACTTAAGAGCATAGAACAAATCCAAAAATAGTATGCTAAGATCTTAAAAACATAGTGCACATGGGACATGATCAAAGGTTTCAATGATTTATATATCCATTCCATACCAAGGCCATAGAGTGATGACACTAATAGGTTCACAACCATGGGTGTGTATAATGACCTCCAACATAATGAAAAGAATTAGTCCAAACAAATTGTAAGCCTCATAGCCAGATCATCAATCCCAAATAACATAAGTATTAGTAAGTTCTCAAAAAAAAAGAAAAAATCTCCAAATTCTTATAAGATAAATATGAGTTTTGTATCAGTAATAAACCTCAACTCCAAGATCAATATGAAGAGTAGATCATTAAAATTTAGGGATAGAGGAGGCCTATAATTCTAGTCATGGTATAAATCATCTTCAATTTTGATGATTGGTTGAAAGGTGAGAGGAAAAATATGACAGTGAAGGAGGAAATCTTTAAGTTGGTGTCCATCTCTAATGACAAGCTCTTAAAATTTGATAAGATATGCTCTCAATATAAATTTAAATAATTCATTGAGATAATTAGAAGGTATTATTCCATATTCACATGGATTTATAGAGATCGTAGAAGCTTTGATTTAGGCTTAACCTGATATATAATTGAGCTTCACCCCAATACCAAACTAGTCAGGTAGAAGCAGAGGCTAGTTAATCCAATGCTTGAGCCCTTAATGAGGAAGGATCTCTCACTCATTTAAGCCAACATAATATTTATAATCAATCATTCTTCATGGGTGACTAATATGGTCCTAATTCATAAGAAGAATGGAGAGATCCTTTTGTGAGTACATTTTAGGTACCTCAACAAAGCCTTCCTCAAATACCAATGCAGACTCATTCTATTAGATCAAATTATAAAAATAGTCACTGGCATGGAAAGGTTTTAAATGATGGATGCTTATTTAGGATATAACCAGGTGCTTGTGTGGGAGTATGATCAATTCAAAACTTCATTCACCACTAAGTGGGGTACCTATACATACCAAAGGATGCCCTTTGGTTTGACAAATGTAGGGGCTACCTTCCAAAGGGACACACATATGAACATAATCTTGGTTTACCTTGATGACATAAATATTTTATCAAAATGCATAGCATATCATTTGGGTCACCTAGAGAAAGTCTTTGAAAAATGTCAAGAGTTTAAGATCTCTCTTAACTAGATCAAGTGTGTATTCTTAGTGCATAAAGGAAAAAAATTTAGACACATCATCTCCAAAAAGAGACTTGGAATTGATCCTAAATGAGCCAAGGCCATTATGTCACTCACTCTCTTAGGTCACAATAAGTGTCTTCAAATATTCTTGGGAAAAATAAACTTCATCATAAGGTTTGTGTCAAGTTTCAAAAATTTGGTCAAGCCCCTCATAATAATGCTCAACAATATCACTACATTAAACTATACACATGAAATATAAATTAGTTTTGAGGACATCAAGCATGCCATCACATAAGATCTTACATTGTTAAACCTAGATTATGATAAGGATCTTATCCTTTATGCATTTGGAAAAGCTGAAGGCATTTCAAATATTCTTTCACAAATTAAAAACGATCAACTAGAGAATCATAATGAATTATCTAGCCAAACACTCAAGGATTATGAACTACACTATATATTTTTAGAGAATAATACCCTCACTATATTAAGAGCACTCAAGAAATTTAGGAATATGTTTTCCAATAATAAAATCTAACTTATGGTCTTGCATTCAAGTATAAAGGAGTTATTTCTTAGTAAGGACATCAGTGATAGAAGATCCAAATAGGTCACAAAGGTTATGGAATATGACATAGACATTCAAATCATGAATTTGGTTTAAGGCAAATGACTCTCTGAGTAGATATCCAAAGATGTGAAGACTGAAGACTCCATAGTTATTTCATTACATGATAACTAGAAAAAATACCAAGGCACCAAAAAAATGGATTAAGATCATAAATATCTTCCTTTAAACTGATGCATATATTTAGGGTTTGAATAAAAATAAATGCAAACACTTCAAGTTACAAGCCATTCCCTATGTCCTTGTTAGTGGTGCACTTTTTAGAAGAGACATTAATAGGGCTATATTTTGATTCATAGAACAACATAATGTGAACATGATACTAAAAGAGCTCCATGATAGATCATTAAGATTCCATTACTCACTTAATAATTATAGTGAAAATCATGTGAGCTAGATATTATTGACCAATTCTAATCAAAGATGTGAATAATTGGGTGTGAGACTACAATAAGTGTGCATTATTTGTAGGTAAGTATAAATTAGCATCCCTACCCCTATGCCAAAAAAAATCTAATAAACCTTTTACATAATGGGGCCTATACTTCATTAACATGATAAATCCACCATCAAGTGCCAAACACAAAAGAACCATGATGGTAATTGATTCTTCATAAGGTGGATAGAGGTGATAACACTCAAGAAAGATAATGAGGTCTCTATTATAGAATTATATAAAATAATTATCATAATATTTAGTTCCCAACCACTATTACCTTAGATAATGTACTAGTTTTTATAAATTCTAATATCATCAAATGGGTAGTCAGACATATCATCCATCTGAGCACCTCCTCAAACTATCACTCCCAAGGTAATGGTTTGGTTGAATCAACTAAAAAAATATTGGTTCACATCATCAAGTGAACCATGGAAGATAATTTGTAATCTTGACATACCAAGCTCAATACAACCCTCTAGTTAGATTGAGTAACACTAAAAAGGGTGATGGGGAATTCACCCTTCATTTTAGTCTATGGAAAGGAAGAAAGTTTGCCTACATCTCTTTAATTTCCCTCACTATAGCTATATAATCAATTAGAGTTATTTAAAAGTGACCCTATGAAAATAAGGTTGGATGAGTTAATCAATTGTATAGAACTTAGGCCATAGGCCATGCACACTAAAGAGCTTCAAAAGATAAAGACCAGGAGAACATTTGATAGAAGGGATACTAATATAAGTTTCAATGAAAGAAACTTGGTACTCAAGTGGGATGTATAAAGAAAAGGCTAGGAAGCATATGAATTTTCATGCTATATGGTGTATCCCAAACACTATATCTAGTTGTAAGTAATCTAATGTATATCAACTTGTAAACCAAGTGGAGAAGTGTTACCTATCACTATCAATGGGATTCATATCAACTAGTATTTATGATGATCATGAACACCCTTGTAAATAGTAGTTTAGATGTTTTAATTTACCTAAATTTCATGCACACATGATATTTATTATAATAGTTTCATTTCCTCCAAATACTTGTGCATAACTCTATTAGCTTAATTTTGTCATTCCTATAAGTGTCGTTTGGCACATTTGTTTTATTTATTGGTCCTTATGAAAGGTATCTTATTTATTTCTAATTTCAATATGGTTTATTGCACCTAATCATAGTTAGGTGAAATAAGAGTGAGGGGCTCCAAGTAATTCCATACATAATGGATTGTTTCAAGGCTATTGGATTTCCTCTTATCAGGTAAGTGGACTATAGAGGTCACCAAAATATTTGACTTTCCAAATCCCCCTTTAGGAGGAATTAAACTCAAATACCACATAAATAGTCACAAACTTACACAATGTCAAGTTCTCTAAAATTAAGTATGATCATAGATGCTTCCCATCTGTGTATACACTCAAAAATAATCTCAAGTTCACACATAAACTAAGTGTTGATCCATACCTATAAGGAGTTTTTAAAGTTCATCCCATGCTAAAATCCTTCTTTTCAGACCATCACGATGCACAAGTGAGAGCACATAGGTCTCCCTGACTTCAAGTGGTAAAAGAGAGATGTGTGTAGGGATCAGTTTTAAATCATGAAGAGCGTGCTCAAGATATTACAATATTTTTCTCACTCTTATTCAAATACTTACTCAAATTCAAATGGTTAAGTCTTATGCCAAATCATAGAGTTTCACATTTACTCTCTTGTAAAATTTAGAATATGATCTCAATTACACAATATTATCTTCATAGATCAGTGCAAGTTTTATATAAAGGAACAAACTATGAAGACCATTAGAATAGATTAGATGTGGAGGTATTTTTGTCCATTCCATATAATATCTCCCTTAGTACCCTTTATAATCTCATAGTTTCGCTATGTAACCAACTCTCTATGCAATCATTAGTGTGCCCCCTTACATAAAATGTACTTAGATATCCATGTGCATCTATGAATGATAATATACAAAGAAGGTAGAATACATGGAATAATGCATATATGGTCCCAAAATGGTACATAAATAATAACTCTACTTCATTCATAAGATGACATAACATAATTTAAATATACACCTATGTAGTCATGTGTCACTAGGCTAGTCTAGGTAGATCAATAGGTAGCAACCATAAATGAAAACGGTATTTGAGCTCAATTTGATATAAAAGGAAATGAATCATAATATAATTAAATTTAGGTTGGATTTTAACATGATTTCATTCTAGTTTTTTCTACCTAAACACCCTTCATTCTTAGACAAACAAAGGGATCCATGAGTGACCTCTTATTTACTTCCATGATCAAATTGTTAGATCTAAGTTGA
>JARHVA010002664.1:1725000-1757500 GCA_037957365.1 Torreya grandis | reverse complement strand
ATTGAAGGAAAGAAGAGTAATCAATTGAAGAATGAGAGAATGAATAGTCAATTGAAATTGATGAATAAATACATGAACAATCTAAATATAAAGGATATGAGAGTCCTTTAGTATATTCACAATGATAATTTTAGATCTTATAGTAATAATTTAGGGAAATTGAATTATTAAGGGGGAAAGTTAGGATGTTTGAAGAAGGTAACAAATTGGATACATTAGCACAAGTCACTTCATCACTGCAAGACCTAGTTATAATGATTGAATCTTATCCTATAGATAAAACACATCCAATAACCAAAGAACATAATTATATTTTTTTATTCAAAGATCTATTGTAGCCACTTATACATAGACAAATAAACCTGACTCGACATTTCTTTTCTTTGATATGTATTTACAAGGAGATGAATAGTTCCAAAGTACATAGTTTAATTATTTCAAAACTATGGATAGTTGAGTAAAGATAAAAATGAATTGTAAAATAAAGATTAGGAATATTTATAAAAACTCATGAAAATGGAATCACAATTTGAAGAGTTAGCTCGATTGACAAATCTATGATTGATTTGCATGCCACCTACCCAGGATTACCCTATTTATCTTAAAGAACAATAGTTGAAATTTTATTTTATGAAAGTATACTATGTTATTCCATGATTTGAAATATATATTAGTCTTTATTTAATATGTATAATGATGTTACCCTTTAATAATAGGCTTGATTGTGTGAATTATATCTACATAATTATGTGATACCTCATAATATATATTGGAACCCAAATTTATTTATAAGAAATATCTTCCTTAAATATTTTGAGTCAAATCTGGTGCATGAGATTAATAATGGTCAATAGTTAGTATAATACAATGACAAATAAAAATAAATTTCTTTGATGATAAGAGGAGAGTCTGTTGAGCTTGAGGTGATAGTACACAAATGGGTTTCTTTAATGAAAAGAAGGGAAACAACTTCCTGGTTTGTAAGGAAACAAGTAGAAGAATAAAAATATTACTAAATATTTTTAATTACCATAGGAAAATATGGATTCATATATTTTTATCATAGATGGAATGATCTTACTCCTTAATTGAATACAAAGGGGCCATTCTCTCAACATAATCTCAAAGCTACCCTTAACTGAATTCATACTTACATAGAAATTGTAAGAAGGAAGGAACCAAATTTTTTAGTTGTTACGTTTGATCCACTTTCATTTTGGTATCACGTTCTAGAATAGATAAGAGAAGTGATAATTTATGAGGAAAAATAAGATAGGATATGGAAAAATAAGATAGGATAGGAAGTGATAAATTGGTTTCTCAAGGAAGATAAAACCCTATGTTGGTGGTCTGATGATACATATACATTGAATAATTTAAATACCCAACTATATAGCTTTTAACCTCTAAATTCCAACATTTCATATATGCCTTGTATGTTTCCCTATTTTATTTACTCTAATCATGATTATATATATTTACTATGTTTATGGGAATGAAGTTAATTTTTATCTTGTGATTAAAGATGAATATATTATATTTTATTACGATGGTTTTACTTCTAATATTATGTATTGGTTAAATAAAGTGATAGGACCTACATGTAACACAACTATAAGGTTATGTCATATAGAAATGAGATGAAGTCTATATATACATAGTTTCAACACCATATTATGTACATGTCATTTATGGCCCATAAATAATAGGTTATAAACTTAAATCCACTATGAAATACCATTAAAAACATCTATAGCTACATGTAGCTTGCCTAACATGCAATAGTATAATTATCATACTTTTCATTGATTTTGTTCCAACAACAAAGATTGGAGAACAAACATGAATGGACCTATATGTGCATATATGATGAGGAGGAGTTGGAATGTTGATAATTCATATTATACCACATTACACTCCTTATAACTTCCCAACAACATCACCCATTTGCTATCTTGTATCCATTACTAGTTGCGTTCTCCATAATATGAATATTCTCAAGTTATAATTTATTATTGAGAAATAACCATAACCTCTTATGTATCTATTATAACAAAGATGCAATATAAGGAGAGTAAAAGAATATGGGAATAAGATATATAATCTAAGTGTTATAAAGAAATATCATTTCAACTATTATAATCTTACTATAACAATATTTAATTTCTATAGGATATGAATAAATTCAACAGTTTGTAGTAAACACATTTTAATTTGAAGGGAAGGATTGTATCTTAAGGAAAAATGAAGAGGGAACCCTTATGAGGACTTGTAGTGAATATAATGACTTGTTAGAGTAGCAGAGCAGATTTATTTTTTAGCTATTCATTTCCATTATTTAATTTTACATATGTTGTTTGAGTATCAAATATGATTTCATTATTGTGAATGCATGTTCGTTTCTTAAGGAAGCTTCCAAAAAATTTAGCTCCATTAAATTATATTTATTTCATTAATGCAAGTGTGGCTTACTTTCAAGTAATTTACAGTTCTATCATTACATTTATGTAAGTGTGACTATATGCAATTGAAAAAGTCAAAAACTTAATTAATTGTACACATATATTAAAGCCACCTTATCAATACAAAATGACCCTAGCTTGAAAATTAATGAATTAGTTGTTTTATGAACCAAGTGGTAATTTAATCTTATGAGCATGGCTGAGGTTGTACAAATTTGTTAGGTTTAATTGGTGGTAAAAATTATCTCATCACCCTAAATAGAATCAAGACCCACATCATGAAAGGTTTTAAAGGGATACCCGTAAATATCCAATCAAATATATTTTAATACCTCTCATCCAAAACATACATCAAGTGTAAGGAAGATAACATTCCTACAGATCATTCACTAGGTATGATGGTGGGATAGGTTTGGGCAATACCAATATAAGTACATCTCATCATAAGTCATTGAGTTGGATGGGTGTCAAATCACACTCCCATGTTAGTCAATATAATTATTATTATGGTTTTTATTATTATTTATGTGTTAATACTATTAATTTATGCAAACCTTATAAATTAAACACAAACCAAAATCACCTAGTCTAAACTTAACTTGAGGTCAACCATCACACTAAAACTTGTAAAATATAAATCATCACCATCTTGTCCTATCACCAATCATCACCTCTTCATATATCACTTTATTCAAAACCTTTTAATTTTATCTAAATCCAATCTTGTCACCAATCATCATGTCCTATTTTTTCCTTAGTTAAAACCATACTATACATCTTCTTGCTTAAGCTTTCCTTAATCACTAACTAACCTTATCCTAGTCAAAACCTTATCACCTATAATCCACCATCTTTTATAAAGCTTTTATTAATCATTTTTGAACTTTATTAGTCCAACCCCATCACCCATCATCTTATTTCCCCATTTTTTAGACCCATCAACCCTCTTTGTATCTCATCCTAGACTAACCCTATCACTTATCATCTTCTCTAACCATATCATAATCATCATCCCATCTTGTCCTAGTCACATTGTCTAACTTGCCTACACATCAAGTCATTATTCTCTAGTTTAAACCAAAATAGGGATTATTCATCCATATTTACATATATTAGGCCTATTCACATCCTAATAACCCTTATCCATTAGTATAACACATCTTACCAGTCTTGACTACCTTGAGAAATCTTGTTTAAGCCATCAATTTGAGATAATGCTTATCAAAATTAATCTTGATTAGGGATACCTCATATCTTAATTTATATTTTGTCTAGACCTATAATTTTTATAATTTGAACTTACCCTTATCACTCTAGTAGTTTGAAACTTGGAACCCATCATCATTTTACTAGCATTGTCATTCTTGATTTCAACACCTGTCATCCTATTTATATCACACATCATTATCCATCACCTATTATCAACCAAATAAGCCTCATATTGTATAACCTAATATAAATTTAGGTAATAATACCATATTTTAATTTAAACCCATCATACTATCTCAAATCCTAAATACCCCTTTATTTAGGGACATACCCCATCTCAACCCTAGTCATATTTCACATCAAATTAGTCAACCTAGATGAAATCCTGACCCATCACTCACCCAAATTATATTATCTAAACTTACACATCATAATTCCACTTCAAACATAATCCCAATAGTTCAACCCCTATCATCCATATCCTTATTATCCCTTTACATCCCTTCATCTAACATCCCCAAGTCAAAGTCTAATCTTATCATTAACCCATCAAACATTATCACCTATAGCCTAAAGATTATCCATACCCATAATTTTCATCTTATCATATCTAATCCTATCAAGTATATGATACACTTACCTTGTTACATATTGGAAAAAACCCTTCCACACATCAGTGTCACCATCACAAGCTTGTTTGCATCTTAACCTAGTATATTTTACAATCAATCAAACTTTATCATCTGCTTTATCTAATATCATCATACATGTTAACTTGTACAATATCATCCACATTTTTATCTAGTATAAATCAAATCAATTCAACCTTGTCTAAGGTCATTCATGAACTAATCACATCTCTTTACCTATCTCTAACATATTCCACTATCTTAGTTGAATCATAAAGTATAACTTAGCTCACAATTGTTAAACATCTAATCATGTTTAACCCATCAAGAGTTTAGCTAGCTCACTTCCTAACCTAGTTTAATTAATTTCATCCATTTGACACATACCACATCATATCAATCATCACCAACTCAAATTTAAACTCAAATTCAAGCAATCCATAGATCCCCAAAGAGATTTTTAGTTCATGTTTGAAAAACATATATTTTATAATAAAGATGCATTATTTGTAAGGATTCTATAAATTTGTTCCCACATACCTATAGAAATAAACCCAATAAAACCTAAATTTCTCAGTATGCAAGAGTCCCCTATCCTTACCCATAAAACTTAGTCTACCCTTAAACTCTATGAAAATCCATCATAGTCAAACCTATAATCCACTAGTAATAGTCTTGGTCATGACATTCCCCATCATAATATTGAATGGAACACTATCCTAACAACCTTGTCTAGTGCTAGTTTATCCCCTAAACCACATAAAATACCCTATACATGTTGGATCATAGAATTAAGAAACCTAAAAAACTATTTTATTTCTATTACTAAACTTCCACATCTAAACATATATATAAGGAGAGGCAATATTATCCTCTCCCTATCTCTTTGGAAGTCATCCACCACTATCTTGTTTTCAAAAAAAATACTTTTCCATTGCCACATAAAGCATTTATATATGGTTAAAACCAAACCCTATTGGTATAAAGTAAACCAATATCCTATATATCATAAAGCATATAACATTGTAATCCTCCCAATTAAACATATGACATATCAAAACTACAAAGATCCAATAAAGTTTTTGGTTCATCAAGCATAATAAAAAATCCATCTTTGATATAATAATAATTCAAAAGTCAAGATAATTAAAAACATCAACCAAATAAAAAATCATCTTCCCCTATTGAAAACCTCCTTGAGGTGTTAGGGGACTGTCCAACTAAAAATTATCATCAATCAAGTCAAACATCAAATACATATGGTGAGAACTTATTTAAGGAACTAAGGGGAAGTTAAATTCAAATAAATTTATCATGTTAAAAGGATTCCATGGTACCCATGGTAGAAAAAATCAACATTAAAATAATATGGTTGATAATCTTTCAAACCTTTAGATCAAAGAAAAAAAATCTTAAAGACTTGAAATCCTTAATATATGATGTCATGTGGCACATAATCGTATGGAACATCCAACATCCCCAATGGTTTATTTGGATTTGAATCCCAATTTCTAATTTTTTGAGAACTACATCACCCATCATGATCATACCATCCATTGAGGTCCCATACACCACCACCAAGCCCTATTTTCATCCATACCTTAGATCACCTTATGAGGCATCATTATCTCCATTGTATCTCATAGAGGATATAAATACACATTGTTAATATGTATATAGGAATGCAAATCAAGAGTCAATGAAGGTCATAAGGACATTAATGACAATAGTGTCAATAACATGCTCTTAATGGCACATCTCTTTAGAACAAGTGTTGTATGAAGACTATAAAAAACATATACATCACTAAATCTCACACACATATAAATCAAGATAACACCAAAAAATGAAAAAAATCAAACAAATCAAAAAAGTTGAAAAAAATGAAAAAATATAAAAATATAAAAAAAATCATTCACCTAATGGTGAAAAACAATTTTTTGGAACCTTGGGAAAGTACCATGATGAAAACTAGTCTCTAGTGTTATGGTAAAATAGTTTATTGTCTACATGTACCTAAAATCCCTCTAATCATAGAGATTAGAGCTCCTAACAGTAAGAACTATACCATTGAACACACCCAAAATTGGATATCAAAATAGTTAGAATAGACTAGGCAAATAATGAAAATATTATAATAGTTACCAAATTTAGCCTAGGACAAAAGCACCCAACTTGGACTACAATTTTGGTGATACTAATGTCCACTTTTGGTGCTTTTATCCAAACAATAAAAAAACTAGACTTTGTAAAAGTAGGTTTAACCATAGTTATGCATAGCTAGACCAGTTCAAATTAGTATATTTTAGTACACTTTTACTCAAAGAATCCACGTATAAGGGAATTATGAATAGAATTATGGCTTTCACTTTTAGTTTTAGATATAGTAGTTGATATAACTTCTAGATCAGAATCCATGTTTTAGACACTAGTGATTAGAGGCAATGTGTATGACACATTTGCTTCCTTTATTTATGAGTTCAATATTGCCTAGTCAATGCCTTATTCCATATGTAGATGGTTGGTATCATTTTTGAATGGATTTCATACAAGCCTAACTTCCACATTCTTGATTTCCCAAGTTCATGAGTGGCTTTTATACAAGCCTAGTGTACCAGTTCAGAGTGGCTTCCATACAAGCCTGATCTCCATCTTTTGGAGTGGCCAAGATTGGCCTAGTTTCTAGCATACATTAAACCATCAACACAAAAATTTTCATATCATATTATATTGATGGACTTAAGGAGCCATCTGATATGACACATATTTCATACCAGTACTATTTCATATCTTCAGTTCATGGGGAAATGATGGAACCAAGGACTAGCTAGCCTTTGTATTCTTGAGCCACCTATTCAAAGGGATTGGACACATAGTCAAGACATTCATTAGCACATGCATGACCACCTATCTTCACTTACTTATAGATGATGGATCCAAAGGGATAGTCTTTGAATTCTTGAGCCACTTTTAGGGAATTAAGCATTCAACTCCATTCATGATATTAGTCTTGGTTCAACACAAATTCAACATTACTTAACATCATTGAGCATCACAATAAGTTTTGTATTAGTCCATGTACTTGATGAGGTGTAATCATTCCTTTCTCTTACTCTATTTATTACCCAACCTTGTACATTCTTATTTTAGATATAGTGTATCTAGCAAAAACTAATCTACTCTTGGTTTTTCTTTCAGATTTGCACTTCAAAACATGCTTTCTATATGCACACCCAACATCACATAACTTTATAAGATTCATCCTTTGTAGGTAAGTTTACGTAAATCTTCTATTTTTCCTTTATCCTATTATTTTGCTTTATTTCATCACTTAAATAAAGGGGAAGGCAAATGTAGTCATATAAAATGCAAAAATTGGTAAGTTGACCTTGGCTAATGACACCCAACCCTTAGGTCTCTCTTTCTTGCTCTTATTACCCTAAAAGACATCTTTTCACTAATTTTTAATCATTTTTAACATTTTATACTTGATCCCAACTAAGCTAGACCCTTTTTATTCATGATAGTTCCATCCCTCTAAGTTTTGTCTACTCAAGATAATAGTGCCACACTAGGACTATAACACCAGTGCCAATCTTGTCCACTTTTGGTGATATTTTCCAAGTCCATTTCTAGCCTTAATGGTCAATTTATTCTATTTCCCCATCCTTATCTTTGTCAACATAATATGAGTACATTAAACCCATGACCAATAGATCCCTATAAAAGCCCATTCAAAGATCATTTGGAAAGGGTTGGCAATTATCACTAAGCAAGTAAGAATACAAGAAAGACTACTCAAGAAATCTTCCCTATTCTTTATATACAACCAAATAATTCACTTACAATCTTATTAAAATCCATACACCAGTCCCTAACCACCTTAAGCACATCTAGTTTAGTAGTTTGCATCTTCATACACATAATTACACAATGCACATCAAATGGGAGAACTACATATGACTTGATCCTTCTTCAAACTATTGGTATGTAGGCATCATGTCCATACAACATTACTCAACATCACTCAGCATCACAATGGGTTTTATATTAGTCCATGTACGTAATGAGGTGTATTCATTCCTTTCTCTTCCTCTCTTTCTTACCCAACCTTGTACATTCTTATTTTAGATATAGTGTATCTAGTAAGAATTAATCTAATCTTGGATTTTCTTTCAGATTTGCACTTCAAAACATGATTTCTCTATGCACACCCAACATGACATAGCTTTATAAGCTTCACCCTTTGTAGGTAAGTTCAGG
Organism: Torreya grandis; assembly: GCA_037957365.1. Taxonomy (NCBI): domain Eukaryota; kingdom Viridiplantae; phylum Streptophyta; class Pinopsida; order Cupressales; family Taxaceae; genus Torreya; species Torreya grandis. Next base: position 1,748,937 of record JARHVA010002664.1, on the reverse strand, counting down.
TAGATCTTCTATTTCTCCTTTATCCTATTATTTTGCTTTATTGCATCGGTAAAATAAAGGTTGGGGGGGGGGGTGAAATGTAGTCATAAAACAAATATTAGGAACTGAGAAATGTATTAACATTGAGATACCATATTTGCATTCTTGATACACTCTTGGGGAATTGAGAATTCAAATCCATTTTTGATATTACTCTTGGTACAACACATATCCAACATCATCTAGCATCACTCAACATCACAATAGGTTTTATATTGGTTTGTGTACCTAGTGACATTTATTTGTTCCTTTTTCTTCCTCTCTACCATACCCAACTTTATATATTATTATTTTATATATAGCATATCTAGTAAGAACTAATATACTCTTTATTTTTATCTTGTATATTTACATTTCACAATGTGCTCTCTCTACACACACTCAACATCACATAACTTCATGGGCTTCACCCTTGTAGGTAAGTTTAGGTACACTTTCTACTTTCCTTTATCCTAGTATTTTACTTTGTTGCATCAATAGAATAAAGAGGGGGAAATTTAGTCATATAAAATGTCCAAATTGGTAGCTTGAGTGTGGCTTATGACACCCAATCCATATGACCCTCTTGCATGCTCTCATAACCTTTCTAAACACCTTTTTTCTTATGACAAATAATTTGTAGCCTTCTCAGACCTGATTCTATCTCATCTAGGCTGCATTTCCTATACTAATTTCATCTCCTAGCTCTTTAGCCTATAGGATAGGATCATTGGGTTTAGACTATAGTGCTAGACCCTAGGGTGTCCCATTTTCAGTTCTCCTATGCAATCACATTCCAAACCCAAATGACCATTTCCTTTTCATTTTTATTCTTCATTATGTTAGCCTAACATGAATACATTTAACCCATGACCAATATATCCCTATAAAATCCCATTAAAATTTCATTTAGAAGGGAGGTGATAAATATTACAAAGTAAACAAGAATACAAGCAAACTACTAAGGCAAATTTCCCTATTCTCTGCATACAATCACCCAACATAGTTGTAAACATATTCAAAACCTCACATTAGTTCCTATCCACCTCAATCACTCTCTATTTGGAATTTTTTCATCCACATTACACTAACACACAAAGCACATCAAGTGGTATAACTACATATGGCTTGATCCCTCTTCAAAGTATTGGTATGTAGGTAGTGTGCCTACACAAGGGGTGTGGATACACATTTAGTGCATCTTACACACACTAACCCCCCTCTTTCTCAAGTTTCATTCAATAATAATGAATTTCTAGGGTTTGAAGAGTAAATATGCTCTATAAGGAGATCTATCAACCTTCAAGACTCAAAATTTCATAGGCAAGCTCACACAAGGACAAAAAACTCTCATCTCTATGACTAGTTTGGATAATAGTAGTAGGACCTAGACTATAACACTGGACCCCAAAGTGTCATATTTTTGATGCTCCTATCCATTCATTGAATGAAATATAGATATATTTTCATGACACTATCTCAGTCCTACATAACTAGTTTGAGCCTCTGTCTAGCCATCTTAATCTAGTTTTAAGCTAAGTTGCATTTCTCCTTATTTATTGTTATTTTTAGAAAGGTTTAAAAGACACAATAAATTGTACAAATTAGTAATCTAATTATTTATATATTATTTATTGATTTATTTACTCTATAACCTTAACTAAATTAGGAATAAGACTCTAAATATTCCTAAAAACTATTAAATCATAAGGTTTTAGAAAGGTTTAAAACCTATTTGGGGTCTTAACAGTTGTTTATAAAGAACATACATCCAATTCACCTCCCTCCACATGGAAAAAATTATTACTAACATCCTCATCTATTCTAAATGTCTCATCTCCCCATGCTAAGTGTGAGAGATGGCACAAGCATCTAAAGTTGCTCCTAGGGTGGCTTGCTTAGCATTCTTGAGGCTCAAGAGAGGTTGAATTTGAGTTTTGGGTCTCAAAACTCTATATTTTTATTCAGATAGGTTTATACACTTATGAAACATACTTACACATGATTATACATTCTTTATAAGTCTTCATAACTTTTTTGTATGCTCAGGTGTATTGGTTAGGGTATTTGGGGCTTAGGCTTATTACCTCCTTGCTACCCTAAAGGGATTTTGGACTCAAACCTAGGTTTTATTGCTTCATTATATTTTAATTAAACCTTATTTATTAATTTTTACTTTTTAAAGATCCATTCATGAGGTCTAGTAACTTGTTTTATGCTTTGAGACCAAATGGACGTACTTGTCTCAAGACTACCCCTTACCAATGGATTGGGCAAGGTCTGACATAAAATAATGCATTTGTCCATTAATTTTATGATATTAGGGTGAAAATTAATGTATTAATCCCCAGACTAATGTTATTTTTACAAATTTTTAAAACTTGATCACACTTATAGATCTCTCAAAACATCATTTCACCTCATGACTTGATGGAATTGCCTTTGTGTAAAGAACCTAGGAAAGTTAATTGGGTCACAAACCTCATAAGTCACTTCAAAAAAATAATCTCTTTAACATGTTTTTTAAACACATAAAATTATTTATGATGATTATGCATCATCACTTACCTCTCAAAATGGTCTAAGACCTTGTATCTTATTATTGAGGGTTTGCATACTAAATAGGCTTGTTGACGTTAGAGGTCAGTAAAATGAATTTCTAATCCTTATCCATTATGTGAAATTGATAAAAAAACTTAATGGATTTCATAATAATGTAATCATCCACACTCTTTTTGAACTTCTATTTTTCTAACTTTAGTGAAAGGCACGCCTTCTCACTTAGTTTGTGAGTGGGTCTATAGGTCTAAAAAGGAACTATGTTCTTTAGTTATATATGTTGATTATGAAAATTTATCTATTAAGATACATTCACACAAATAATTAACACATAATATATTACAATTTTTTTTAAAATCATTTCTAATAGTCTCCAAACTCATAACCTTGACTTATCAAACAATGTTGAAACTTATGATTGACTATTTATTGTACATATTGGTTCTAAGTGTCTTGCTTGGAATCTTGACTATGTTATGTGAGTTTTGTTGGTTGAATAGTTTGTTGATCAGCATGCTGATAAACAAAATAGGTCTGATCAGCCAAAGTAGAAAGATTAGTCGTCTAAATGTGTAGGTTTACCACATCAAAAGGGGACTAATCTCTCCTCTCATCAAGGGGAGGTTTCCTTTGATCCGCACGCATCATCTCTAAAAAAAGAGAGATGGATGGTTTTTCCTACCCTTGAGTATTATTTTCTATATATATATATATATATATATATATATATATATATAGAGAGAGAGAGAGAGAGAGAGAGAGAGAGAAAATAATACTCAAGGGTAGGACAAACCATCCATCTCTCTTTTTTCAAAGATGATGGATGTGTATCAAAGGAAAAGCTCAAGGGAAATGACTGAAAGAACTCCTCTTCTTTCAAAAGTATTATTTTGCAAACCACAAGAATACTCCTGGTAGTAAATAAAAAATGTAACCAAGGATGCGGTAACCAGCAAATCAAGATGTAGCACAAAGTCTCCACTTGAATTGCCCAAGAGTGAGATACAAAGGAAAATGAGGGCATAAAGTCATCCTAAGGTCCTTTACACAGAAATGAAAAGAAAACACACTAAAAGGTAATTATGGGGCCACAATGTCTCTCCATAGTTGACTTCAAGACACCTTCTTGACTGTTGTCACTAATTTTGCTTGTTTAATTAAAGAAATAGAAGATATATTAAGGAAAAAGACATAAGAACAGTTTCCTCAACACCAAAGATATCACAACACAAACTCTAAAAAATCACATGCTTTCTTATTCCAATAACAAAATATGATCAACAATTTGAGCTCAAAGTCTTAGTAATGCCTTTCAATTTGGGTAGAGTTTCATTCTAATTGTCAAAAAGAGATATCCATTTGCAATAAAAGAGAGTCCCTTATATAGCCTCTTCAAGAAGGACTCGCGAACAGTAACACATCATGTTGCATTGAATTTTGTTAAGAAGACATGCTAAAATTTAGGGGCATTTACCCATTTGCTTTTCTCAATGTAGAGAAATGGGTCACACTATTGAATGTTTGCATCCTTCAATTTCTACTTGGTGTTGTACTTCTAGAAACATATATGATTCATAAATGTTTCTGGTCCTTCATCATCGTTCCTCCTTTTCTGGTTATTTGAATTGGGTCCTAGATTTAATTTGACGCTCTATTCCTTAGTCACTTTTTGTTGGTCTTTATCAATTACCACATGGAACATTCTGCTACTAAATAAGTGAAGACACATGGCAACTTCCATGGGACTCTTAGAAATTTTCATTGATAGTGGATTTGAAACCTATTAGAAACTCAAAATCACGGATGTAGACACTTATCACTCTCCGCAGAGTTACAACAGAAAAGGTGGTAGCTTCCACTTGCCTCTTGAGAATCCTGCAGAGGATGAGACGTGGCAGCTTCCACTAAGCTTTTAGCTATCTTTGAAAAGTCTTCAGATCTTATATTAGTTTCTCATGGAGGATGACACATGGTGGCTTCTGCTACATTTGATGAGAGACACGTGGCAGGTTCTGCTACTTTGATACTGTGTCTCAATGGATGACACATGGCACATTCTACTGTGACTTTTTGAGGGACACGTGGTAGCATCCATTGAACTTATAGAATCTCTGGATGCCTTTTGAATGTCCTATATAAGATGACACATATCAGCTTTTGTCACATTTTATAAACACTATAGAACTATGTGGGACTCATTTGGATTAACATAAATTATGCCACTTGGCATGTTCCGCTTAACTTAAAAAGGACATGTGGTAGCTTCCATGGCTCTTAGAAACAAAATGAAATGAGGCTCAAAAAACAACACTTGGTAGCATCCATGAGATTTTGTCAGGCTTTTATCTCAGTTTGTTTGTTCACCTTCTCGCGAAGGGAAGGTGACCCTATGGCTTTGCAAAAGTGTCCTTTAAGTTGGCAGTTGAGAGTCCCCCGCAAGGGCACCTATCCTTTGGGGTCCTTCAGTGTCCTTTTCTTTGGAGTCCTTCAGAGCTTTCTCATAGACATTTCCCATAGACAATTAGTCTATATAATTGTTTCGATCACTTTGCCTTCAAAAATTCCTTCGAGCTTTCCTGCCGCAGCCTTTCCAAATTCCTTTAGACTTTTTGTTTGAAGGAATTCCTTCAGACAAAAGTCTGAAAGAATTGTTTATTGCCTTATTCAAAATTCTAAAAGAGATTACCTTTGTGGCTTCTTTGAAAATGACCCTTCCAAAGGGCGTTCTTGTCAACTAAGTGCCCTCTACAAGGGCACTTGTCCTTCAGGAGGCTTTCTTGAAATTTTGCATTGAACTGCTCCTTTGAACAAATCCATTAAACCAAGCTTTGAACCATGCTCTGAACCAAGCCGATGAACCCTGTGATTGAACCAAAAGAAATTGAACCACTTGATGAACCAATTGAATGAACTAAAACATTGAACCATTCCTTTCAACAAAGCTTTGGTTGAATGGTTCAATCGGTTCATTCTCTTTGATTTGGCTAAGTCCTTTAGAAATTCATTCATTGAACCAAATGCATTAAACCTATTAAACCTTGAACTTGTTGAACCTTTGAACCTTGATGAAGCACTTAACTCTTGCCGATGATGTTAAACCTTTGAACTTGTTGAACCCATTGAACCAAAATGGTTCAAGGTTCAACGGTTCAATGTTTGGATCCTTGCTTAGATGCTTGCCAATGGAGATTTTTGATTGAACCAAGGTGATGGACCAATCCCAAAAATGACCAAGTTTTGGAAATTGATTCTTTTGATTGAACCCACCTATAGAAGCCTTTGAACCTGTAGAAATGAACATGTGTGCATAGTCCGTAGAAACCAAGTCCATAGATTTTTATTTTCTTGCTGAGTCTATAGATTCAAGCCTATTGAGTCCATAGATTCAAGCCTGAGAAGCTTGGAAAATGAGCAATTTCAATGTCTAAGAAAAATTTTGAAAAAGGAAGAGACAATTTTGGTCTTTAGGACCAAAATAGTTCAAATGTTGTCCCAAAAATGAGTGATATTTTTGGGGGACAATAGCTGACTCCAGTTGGGGAACTTCTATCAATTGTAAAAAGAATTGAAGGGAGTAGAATCCAAAATCTCTAGTGTCTTCATGTGTACCATTGGGCTATGGAGTCATATTACCCAGAAATGAAAGGCATCAAAAATGGAAACAAATAAAACAAAATAGAATTAAAAACTGTACAAATATACATATATACAGATGCAATGATCTGATACTTCAAGAGTTGAAGTGTTTTAGATGTTGCCTATTGTGAAGTAGAGAAAAGAGAGTGCCATCTTGATATTTTAGCAGAAAGCTATTTTCACCAATGTGCTAATGAATTGTAAATGGGCCTCTCTAAAGGGAGTCAAACTTTCCATGCATCCCCTTTGGTTCTCTCCTTTTGTCCCATAGCAGGACTTGATCCTCAATCTGAAAATCATGATTTTTAGCATTCTAGTCAAAGAGTTTCTTCACCAAACTTTGATGAGCAGTAATTCAGTCAATGACCATATATCTCTATTCATCTAGCTCAGTCAGCCACATGTTTCTCTTATCAAGAGAGCTTTCATATGTCTGATCTTTAATTGCCTTTGCCAATTTCAAGGCTGGCAATTCTAAGGTAATTGGTATCTCAACATTGATACCATAACGAAGTTGAAAAGGAGACATACCAATTGCCCTCTTTGGTGTGATTTTGTCTACCGATAGAGCATCAACCAATGCTTTATGCCATGTCCTTTGAATGTCATCTGCTAGCTTCTTGATGATAGTTACTAAGTTCTTATTGTTGGATTCAACTTGTCCATTCCCTTGTAGAAAATAATCAAAAGAGTGAGAGAGTATAATTCTATAATGGAAACAAAATTGTGTAATCTCTTAGGAGGTGAAATAAGTTGCATTTTTAGTAACTATTTTGGTTAGAACTCTAAACCTGGAAATGATATTCTCCTTGAGGAAATTGCATATAACTTATGAAGTAGCATGCTTAGTTGACATTGCTTCTATCCACTTGGTGAAATAGTTAGTTGATGTAATGATATAATCATGTCCAGCACTTGAAGATGAGTTTATAGTTCTAATAAAATCAATCCCCTATTGTTGGAAAGGTTCCTTTATGATCACTGGCTTGAGAGGCAGGGAAACCAACTTGGGTCTTCTAACAAATTGCTGGCAGAGTTCACATTTTCTCACCCACTTATATGCATCTTGGAAAAGAGTTGGCTAGTAATACCTATCTCATAGAATCTTGTGAGCAGTCACAGGAGTAGAAAAGTGTCCTACATAGGCTATATTGTTGAAATATTTCAAAAGTTGGCTTTGTTGCTCTTTGTCTACATAGTGAAGGAATACTCCATCTATGTTTCTCTTGTACAAGCCGTTGTCCCAAATGACAAAATTGGTAGCTTTCAACTTGATAGTCCTCCTTTCTTTGTAAGATAAATGAACAGGACATTCACCATAAGTAAGGAAATGAGCAATACCCGAATACCACTCATTGGTAGTGGAGACAAAAAGGACTATTGGAGTATTTTCCCCTTCAGCTTCTTCATGCTATGTATCTTCTAGCTTATTGTCAACAATCAATTGGCATAGGCCTTTACCCTTAACCAGCTTTGTCAGCTTGATGTCTAGATCAAAATATTAGATCTTTGCAATCAATTACCTCTTTTCATGCCAAACTCTTGGTGAGTTAATATAGACTTGATTGTAGTGTCAGGAACTAATGCAGTAGTGTGTGAATTCAAAATATAGAAGCGAAAATGTTTGACTGCTTTCACTAATGCATAAACATGCTTCTCTACATTTGAATACTTCATCTGATGGGTTTTGAGAGGGTAACTCATGAAAGAGATAGGAGATTCCATACCTTCCTTGTCCTATTGAACAAGAATTATTGAAAGAGTGTGTTTAGACGCATAGCTATATATGATGAAATCTTTGTTTTAATCTAGACAAACCAAGGTAGGGGCATGGGCAATGGTAGTCTTAATATCATGAAATGTTGACTTGCCTTCTTTATTCTAGCTAAAGGTGGTCTTCCCTTTCATCATGTTCACAATGTGTCTAGTCTTCTCAGCAAATTCAAGGATGAACCTCCATAAGAAATTCACTTTTTCAAAGAAAGAGTGAACAACATTCTTACTTGTAGGAAAATTAAGCTCTTGAATAGACTTGACTCTGTCTGAGTTAATCTTTATGCCTTATTTAGACACAATGTGTCTAAGGAGTTTCCCCTCTATTACTCTAAAAATAGACTTCTTGGGGTTCAAGGAAATACCATTCTAGCAGCAACACTCCAGCACTTGTTGTAAGTGGCGTACATGATCAGATCGATGCTTTGAAATGATATTCAAGTCATCAAGGTATACCACTATGAATTTACCTATCTCATCCTTGAAATCTAGGTCCATTGCTCTTTGAAAGGTAGCACCAACATTTATCAAGCCAAAAGGCATCCTTCTATATGCAAATGTACCCCAAGGTGTGGTGAATGTAGTCTTGTGTTGGTCTGCTTCACGAACTTCAACTTGATTATATCCTGAGAAGCCATCCAACATTGATAACATCTTTGAACCTATCATCATTTGAAGCACTTGATCCATGATTGGCAAAGGATAATTATCTCTTAAAGATGAATAATTTAGATTTTTGAAATCTACACAAATGTGAATTTCACCATTCTTCTTCCTAACAGGCACTATGTTTACAATCCATGTGGAATGATGGATTGGGAAGATGATTTTAGAATTTAACATTTTTTGCATCTCAGATAGAATAGTACATGATATTTTTGGATTGTACTATATGGATTTTTTCTTATAGGACATTGAATCATCCTTGAGAGGAATGTCATGGCAGATTTCATCAGGTCTAAGAGACTTCAAGTCTTCATAATAATATGCTAAGACATCAATGTATTGATGAAGCAAAGTGGTGAACTTGAATCTTTCTTCAGGGGTGCAGCACTTACCAATGTTAACCATCTTGGGATTTTCTTTAGTAGTTATATTTACTTGATCGAATCCCTAAGAGAAACTTGAATCTGTTTGTTTTTGCTTGATGAATCTATCATGCTTGTCAAATAATTTTTAAGAGAAACCAGGTCTTTGGGAAATTTATTTTCTTTCATTTGTAAGAATTCTTCATTTATATTTGAATTGGATTCAAAAATAAATTCATACTTCTGATATTCACTACCTTCAAAACATAGTTGTTTAAATTTGTCTTTTCATTCCAAGAAGGCAATGATTTGATTATCATCATTGAATACTTGCCAAAGATCAGCATTGTCAAGAATACTTGGTCTACATATTAGTTTAATAGTATACCTATCTTCTTTGAAATCTAAGTGAGGAACTAAGAGAGTTCTTGAAATAGCAAGAACATCAGCTATATCATTAGACTCTCTAGGTATGGTAAAAATGTTGAAAGCATCAAAGATTTCGATTTGGGCCCAAACCAACTTGTGGTAGTGGCATAATATTTCATTCTTGGTTTGGTATAGATTTCTCACTTGACAAACCACTAATTCAGCATCCCCTTTGGCATGAAGAAACTCGATGCCTTTGTCTTGAGCAGCCTTTATGCCAAGCAACAGAGATTCATATTCAACTGTATTGTTAGTGTTACTAAATTGTAATTTGTAAGATGAAGGAAACATATCTCCTTGAGGAGATATCAAAACAATCCTGGCTCTCAAACTAGTAGAAGAACAACTGCCATCAAATTCCAAAGTCCATATCTCATCAGACACTAATTTTTCTTTAGACTTTCCTTCTTGAGAGAAGAAATGTCCTTCTTCATTTGTATTTCAGGCTACTAGTTCTTCTATTGTTCTAGTTGAACTGATTTTTGGGTTGATACTTTCAATAATTTTATTAGGTGTTTCATGCACTTCATCTATAGATAGAAAATAGTTACCCATACCTGCAGATTCAAAAAGAATTTGAGCTTCAGGGGCTGATGTTTGGGTGACCACATATTTTGTCTCCTTTTCAGAGAGCAACATCTTCATTATGCCTTGGACAGGGATCCTTACCTCAGATAGGTCCATGCTTAGTTCTCCTCCCATGTCCTTGAATAAATTTCATCCAAGAAAAATGCCATAGAATGCTAGGACATCAGCCATCAAGATAGTCATCTTGATTTTCTTATCTGGAAAGGCTACAAATGCAAATTGGGTATCTTTGATTTGCCCCAACAATGGTACTTGCTTGTTCTCCATGGAGAAACATCTCCCAAATGTCTTGGTTAGTGTGAGACCTAGAGGCTTAGCTACTTTAGTAGGCATGACATTGTTAGATGCACCTGAGTCTATAATGCAGTTACTCAGCTTGTGACCATTTATTAATAGGGAAACATAGAAAGGTTCTATTTTTTCAAGAGTAGCTGCAGGAGTAATAACAAGATTATTTGGAATGGGCATGCTCTTTGGAGAATCAGGAGTTACCTTTTTAGATTTTTGTCTTGCAGGGATGGTTTGGTTCTTGACACATTAGATCAACTTATCCAATTGACTAGGATTGGATGGCAAATATTCAAATTCAGACATCTATATTTTTGTTTTCTTGACATAATCAATTATGTCAAATGGATAAATTGAGCTAGATACATAGGAGGGCTGGTTTGAAAAATGGGAGTAGAAGGTGAAAGTGAAATGGATGTATTTTCCTTTTGGGTGATCACCAGATCCTTTGACTGAAAAGGCAGAGTGGTTCCACACAACAATCGTAACTTCTGGTTGAGGTTGTTCTTCTATCTTTATTTTATCAACTTGTTGGATTGATTAGTTCTTAGACCTGGTAAACACTATATATGATCCATTAAAAGCTTTTCCTTTGCTTTTGGGTTCATCCTGGTAGTTTAGGAAACCAATGTGGGAGTCACCAACTGATTCTTCTTGATTTTCTATAAGGAAATCAGTGTCATTTTCTTGATTCAATTTAGGCTAGAAAGAGAACTCTAATTCTACTTCAAGATATCCCATTACTGAATTAGTTTTAGGAGATTCCAAGGCAAGTTTCCCTTGTGGGGGAGGAAGTGATTTTGTTGCCTTTGATTCCTGGCAACATTGCCCTGATATGACTGATTCAAGAATGTCCTTCTTGGCATATCTCTGTATAAAAGAGCAAAATACATTCCTTGCACCATTTGCTTTTTGAGAGCAAGTAACTCATTTGCCAACTTTTGCACCATTGGATCTATGGTGCTTGTAGATGCATATTCAGAAGATGATGATCTATTTCTATTTGGATCTCTTCTTATCTTCCCTACTAAGATGAGATCATCTTCTACCTCAGTGGCCAAATGTTGAGCTATAGCAAGATCTATTTGACCAGCATGTCTCAACAGAAAACTTACTTTAGGTAACTAAGAATTAATGAAAAAGTATTTGAGATTCTCAGCTGTAGGTCGAGAAATTACAGGAATTCTATTCCTCAATTTGTCAAATTTGGCTATGAAGTCCCTCATTGGTTCATGAGGTTCTTTCTTCATTTGTGTAAGTTGAGCCAAAAGTGCATGTGCATCTTCTATAGGTTTGAATTTGGCTTTAAACTTAGCTTTGAGGGTATTCCAATTAGTTACTGACCGAGCCTGTAGATGATAAAATCAATCTACAACAATACCTTGTAATGTTTCTACAAATAGCCTAACTGTTACATCTTCAAATTCTACTCCAATTACTCCACAATCTATGCTGAAGGCTGAAATGTGTTCATTAGGATGAACTTTCCCATCACCATAGAATTTATGGAAATTCTTCCTTAAACTATGTGGAAGCTCATGTAGAGGTGGAGTAAGATTGAGAAGACCAAAAGCATTACCCCAGGGGCCTTGAACTGACATTATAGGATTATGATAAGGAGGAATAACAAATCTCAAAGGGATAATTATTGGCAAAGATTTATTAATAGTGGAAGTGGATCCTTCGTTTATCAATGGAGATCTGACTTTACTAGGAGGAAAGCTCTTGGTTCGTTGGAGACGAGATGGTGAAGGAAACAAATCAAAATCATTTTGCTGTACTAACATGAATACAGGGTCAACAATACCTTTATCCCTTTGGCTTTGTGTATACCTTAAATATGCTAGATTGTGAAACAAAAATGGAAAAGAATTGACCTTGCTTTAGTTTGAAGCTTGAGGCTTTAAACTGTGTGTTCTTTGTCAGCAACACTAGTTTTTGCAGACCAAATAAAATAATAGAGGTAGAGGAAGATGGTAAGGCTACGAATGGATAATGGGTAAGACATGAAATGGAGTCGCCAGAGTCTATAATGGATAAGGGTTATAATGATAATGGGTAAGACATAGGTGATGTTTCAATTTGAAACTTGAGGTTCCAAATTGCACAAAATTATGTATATCCCTAGCGGAGTCGCCAAAAATTGTTGGTTGAATATTTTTTCCATCAACATACTGATAAACAAAATAGGTCTAATCAGCCAAAGTAGGAAGATTGTTCATCCAAATGTGTAGGTTTACCACATCAAAAGGGGACTAATCTCTCCTCTCATCAATGGGAGGTTCCCTATGGATATGTTATATATATATATATATATATATATATATATATATATATATATATATAGAAAATAATACTCAAGGGTAGGACAAACCATCCATCTCTCTTTTTTCAAAGATGATGCATGTGGATCAAAGGAAAAACTCAAGAGAAATGATAGAAAGCACTCCTCTTCTTTTAGAAGTACTATTTAGCCAACCACAAGAATACTCCTAGTAGTAAATGCAAAATGTAACCAAGGATGCAGTAACCAGCAAGTTGAGATGTAGCATAAAGTCTCCACCTGAATTTCCCAAGAGTGAGATACGAAGGACAATGAGGGTACAATGTAGTCCCAAGGTCCTTTACATAGAAATGAAAAGAAAACACACTGAAAGGCAATTATGGGGGCACAAAGTCTCTCCATAGTTGACTTCAGGACACCTTTCTGACTGTTGTCACTAATTCTACTTATTTAATTAAAGGAATAGAAGATATATTAAGGAAAAATAAATAAGAACAGTTTCCTCAACAACAAAGATATCACAACACAAAATCTAAAAAGTCACTTGCTTTCTTATTCCAATAACAAAATATGATCAACAATCTGAGCTCAAAGTCTTAGTAATGCCTTTCAATTTTGGCAGAGTTTCATTCTAATTGTCAGAAAGAGATATCCATTTACAATAAAAGAGAGTGCCTTATATAGCCTCTTCAAGAAGGACTCAGGAACAGTAACATATCATGTTGCATTGAATTTTGTTAAGAAGACATGCTATAATTTAGGGGCATTTACCCATTTGCTTTTCTCAATGCAGAGAAATGGTTCACGCTATTAAATGTTTGCATCCTTCAATGTCTACCTAGTGATCTACTTCTAGAAACATATATGATGCACAAATGTTTCTAGTCCTTCTTCATCATTCCTCCTTTTCTAGTTATTTGAATCAGGTCTTAGATTCAATTCAACACTCTATTCCTTAGTCACTTTCTGTTGGTCTTTAGCAATTGATGCATGGCACATTCCCCTGCTAAATAGGTGAAGACACATGGAAAATTCCACAAGACTCTATGAAACATTCATTGATAGAGGCTTTGAAACCTATTAAAAAATCATAATTGTGGATGTAGACACTTGTCGCTCTCTACAGAGTTATAATAGAATAGGTGGAAGCTTCTGCTTCCCTCTTGAGAATCCTATGGAGGATGACACATGGCATCTTCTGCTAAGCTTTTAGCTGCCTTTGAAAATTCTTCAACACTTATATTAGTTTCTTGTGGAGGATGACAGTTGGTGGCTTCCATTGCATTTGATGAGAGACACGTGGTAGGTTCCACTGCTTTGATACTATGTCTAAATGGATGACATGTGGCAACATCCACTATGACTTTTTGAGGGACATGTGGAAACATCCATTGAACTTGTAGAAGCTTTGGATGCATTTTGAATGTCCTGTGGAAGATGACATGTGGCAGCTTCTGTTGCATTTTAGAAACACTATAGAACTATGCGGGACTCATTTGGATTCACGTAGATGATGCCACTTGGCATGTTCTACTTAACTTACAAAGGACACATGTCAGCTTCTATAGCTCTTAGAAACAAAATGAAATGAGGCTTAGAAAATGACACTTGGCAACATCTACAAGATTCTGTCAAGATTTTGTCTCGGTCCATTTGTTCACCTCCTCCTGAAGGGAAGGTGACCCTTCAGCTTTGGGGAAGTGTCCTTTAAGATGGTATATGAGAGTCCCTCGCAATGGCACCTACCCTTTGGGTTCGTTAGGTGGCCTTTTCTTTGGAGTCCTTTGGAGCTTTCTCACAGACATTTCCCACAAACAATTAGTTTGCGAAATCGTTTCGATCACTTTGCCTTTGAAAATTCCTTTGGGCTTTCCTCCCACAACATTTCTGAATTCCTTTGGACTTTTTGTCTAAAGGAATTCCTTCAGACAAAAGTCTAAAAAAATTGTTTCTTTCCTTAGTCAAAATTCTAAAAGAAATTACCTTTGTGGCTTCTTTGAAAATGACCTTTTCGAAGGGTGTTTTTGTCGACCAAGTGCCCTCTGCAAGGGCACTTGGCCTTCGAGAGGCTCTCTTGAAATTTTGCATTGAACCACTCCTTTGAACCAATCCGTTCAACCAAGCTTTGAACCATGCTTTGAACCAAGCCAGTGAACCCTTTGATTGAACCAAAAGATGTTGAACCACTTGATGAACCGATTGAATGAACCGAAGCATTGAACCATTCCTTTGAACCAAGCTTTGGTTCAATGATTCAATTGATTCATTCTCTTTTATTTTGCTAAGTCCTTTGGAAATTCCTTCTTTGAACCAAATGAATTAAACCTATTGAACCTTGAACCCATTGAACCTTTGAACCTTAATGAAGCACTTAACTCTTACCGATGATGTTGAATCTTTGAACTTGTTGAACCCGTTGAACCAAAATGGTTCAAGATTCAATGGTTCAATGTTTGGATCCTTACTTGGATGCTTGCCGATGGAGATTTTTGATTGAACCAAGGCACTGAACCAATCCAAAAAATTACCAAGTGTTGGAAACTGATTCTTTTGATTGAACCCATATGTAGAAGCCTTTGAACCTGTAGAAATGAACCTATGTGCATAGTCTGTAGAAACCAAGTCCATAGATTTTTATTTTCCTATCAAGTCCATAGATTCAAGCCTATTGAATCTATAGATTCAATCCTGAGAATCTTGGAAAATGAGGAATTTGAATTTCTAGGACAAGTTTTGAAAAAGGAAGAGACAATTTTGGTCTATAGGACCAAAATAGTTCAAATGTTGTCCCAAAAATGAGTGATATTTTTGGGGGACAACAAGTTTAAGAACTCATCACTAAATTCCCTTGGTATTTATGTTTTTTTTTATAATTTTTAGTTATGATTTATATTTTATTCAAATACTTTATCTTTTTTTTGGGTTTGATATCAGTCTATCGCACTATCCACTTGTAAGTGCCTCTATGACCACGACTGTGCTCTTGGTTCATGACCTCTCCTTAAATTATCTTCACTCTTGTCGTTAATAACCTTATAATGATTTTGAACTAGTTTATAGTATTATTTTTAACCAAATCATCTTCAAACATGCGTTTATCTCTTGCCTATGATTAGAGAATGAGCTAGCCTCTCAAATAGGCCTATAGGTTATCACATTACGATAATTGACTATGTCTCTATCTTAAACCTACCATATTATCACTAACCTTATCTAGGTATTTGAAATTTCTTGAAGTTTAAATTGGGCTCAAACCATCTTCTCATACATGTTCTAGTATTTCTCATTGTATGAGCTTTACCTCACACTTTTGAGTCAAGACTATGTGTAAGAGTTTTAAGTTGTCTCTTTTGTCACATGTTTGAAAGACATAGAATAAAGGAATAAATTTCCATTATGTATGCATAGTCTAAAATATATTCAAAATTTTAAAGATGTTTTCAAACCACCTATCTCTCAAATGCCATATGTACAATAGTATTGTGCAGACCTATAGGAGAGAACTAGACTATCAATTCAACATCATGTCCATCTTACTATAAGTGGCTCGGTATATCCTCAAGGACTTGTAATATTATTTGTATCTACATGAGATTGGGTGCCACTATCTAAGAAATTTATTTATGTATTAGAAAGTGATGTTAATCAAGGTCTAAAATGTTGACCTACAGGCCTAGGGCTTGTAGGTCTCATTTTGACTGTGAACTCAAAATATCATGCCACTTCTTTGGTTCTTTACATTTTGGTAATATCAAACCATTATTATATTTAATTTTTCATATGTTTGAAGGACATAGAAAATATTGATAAAAACATCACATCACGTCAACTTACCCTATAGATTTGTATAGACATATAAGTGTCTATTTGACTATTAACTGAGCTTAGGCCATCCTTGAATATCAAACACACCCAAGTGCTCCATCAAAGGATTTTATCACTATATAACTATAATTAAGTTGAATTTTCATGTTTAATCTTTGTCTTTTATGTTGTAAATATTTAGACCTTAGTTCCAAATAATCACCTAATGTCTTAGGGCTTGTAGGTACCTATTTGAGCATGTAGGCTACAAGGATTCACTTCAAACACTTTATATCTTTAAAAATTGTCAAACTACTACACCTCCTTAAGTCATTTCCTTATGAGTTATCCAATAATATATAACATCTAACAACATAATATCACCTTTAGTTCATCTTTGTGAGTCATGATTTTCATGAAAATTTGATTGTGTGTCCACTTACATGGTTGTAGGCCATCATTGCAACTATATAGTTTGTCATTCACTAAACCATTCCACTTACCTCCATGATCTTTGGTTTTTTTAGTATTCATTGATCATTCATTAATTTTCTATGATGAGGTCAGAATAGTTTGGAAATAAGAAACAACCTATTACCTTAAATAATGCAAACTTACCTTAAACTCTACTAAACTAAATTCTATGTAAGTTTTCTTCATAATTTTAATGAATCTTGAAGCTCAAATAAACATTCACATCTCTTGATAGGACCTATATCACCTTAAAAACTCATTTGACATCCTCAAAAAACATTCATAAGAGTATACAGTCCTTTAGAAGGTATTACAATATTATAACTTATTCAAATATAATATTTTAGTGTTATTTAGGTGTTAAAAACTCTAGAGAGGTATTTATCTCATATTTTAATTAGGAATATTTAATATATTATGAGAATTTTTAATAACATAATTAATTAAAAACACACTTATTCACCTTCATGAGTCTTCATAGCTCTTATCACTTGTTATTATGTTCATTCTAGCCTACCCATTAGGTCTCCTTTGAACTTATATGGAACATCCTCTAGAGGTAAAGTCAAAATTATCATCTTATATAATCCACTAAATATCTTTACAACCTTATATGATCTTCACATGATGAACATCTCATTATATCTGCATCTACACCTTGTGGAAGGGCTAAATGACCAAACAAGTTGTCTCAGGAAAGAGATTTTTCAAAATGAAAGTAATTGAAACCTTTATTGGATGATATATATGTGATTATAATTTAAAAATAATATTTTTAACTCTTTAAAAAACATACATTCCATTGAAATATCAATATTGCATGACAATTGCCAAATCTCAATAGACAGGCAACCAATTTCCTATTAATAATCCCCTGATAAAGGAAAATTATTTTATGATAAAAACATTAAAAATTGTTTTATTTAACCATAAAATCATCCCAATAAATCCATTTTTCTCCATATATCTCATAAGTGAAGGAATGGAGGTGAACTTGGACCCTATCTGGATAACTAGCTCATAGTAACCCCCTTACACTCTTAACAATTGTTCATAAATATGGCAAGATAAATATAAAAACCAATGAAACTAATTTAAATTTAATTATGGTCCCTATCATTTCAAAAAGTTTCATATCCTAAATATGTCTCCTTTATCCATACCAAGCACTTAAAAATTTCCCTTCTAGAGCTACCGAGGAGGTCGATATAAGAGATAAAATGGTTTTCTTCATTTTAAAACCTAAAACTTATTATAAATAATATTTTTAACCTTTTAATGTATAATTAAGGTCATTAATATTATTTAAGATCAATTTTACCTTGAATAAATGTATGTATGGCCTCAAAACAACACTTTTTAGCACTTAAATTGCTAGAATCACTTAAAACATTTGATGAAATAGATGTAAAATGGATACATTTTAATTTTAATGATTTTAATTTACACCATGTTATTATATTGACCTTATACTATCATGTAGATTCAAAACTTACTCCAAAAGCCATAAAATGACCCAAAATGCAAGTTATTGAGTCATGAAGTTAGTAAAACATGTCACCAACTAGTTAGATAAATTATACATCATGATATGACTTTGATACATAAAATAAGTCCTATTAGTATTTTTTGACTCTTTTCACCTCTACACACATGTTAAAACTAGTCACAAAGGAGGTTAGACAAGTAAATGATTATGATGATCAAAACCTTAATTTAATCAAAACTACCTCAAAATATACTAAGCAAGGATTTGGATGACTATTAAAATGAAATTATAAGACCAACACACCAATTAATAGGTAAAATAACATGACAAGAAAAGTTTTGAATGGTAGGGGTGATAGTTTGATCTGTTAGGTCAAACTTGTCAACATGAACCATTAGATCTAATATTATGAAAAATATAAGTTTTTAAAGTGCATATATAAAGCAATATTTTATGACACATTCCCCCAACCTTGGATAAAAATTTTACTTTCCACTTTATATTTGATATTATTTCAACCATACAAGCTAATCATACTTATAACCTAGTGACCATGAGTGAACCAAGTCAACCCACACTATAAATCTGCTGAGGTTAGATGATGTAATCAATTCCAACCTATAAAATTAGGAATATTATGTTATTTTATAACATAAAACATACCAAAAATAAACAAAATAGTATAATATATTGGCTCCATATAATCTGTAACAATCCAACCTAATGAATTAAAGTTTGTAGAAGTGTTTGAAATATGAAACTTGATTTGATTTTTCAATTCAGCTACCATTTTCATGGAATATTCACATCATATATGTAACATGTCAAAACCTAGGTATAAAAATGGTACAAATGTATATAATGTTTCTACAACTATGTATTTGAATCATATAATTTTAATTTTTGCCAATTTTTAATTATGTAATTGTGAACATGTTTCCATAACATGCCCCCACTATAATCTATAACTAAAAAGTGGTATAAGTGTGGATAACTTATTTCCATAACATGCCCCCATTTTATATATGAATTTGTGAACTTTTATAAACGTGGATAACATGTTTACAAAACATTCCCCCACTTTAATATGAATCTTTGAAGAATGTGGAAGGCATGCCTATATGGCATGCCCCATTAATATGCCCCCTTTTTGAGGTGAGGATAGTATAAAATAGTATTTACCTTACCTCAAAATGATAATATAACTATGTAAACTATTAATGTATCATTTATAATATATAAGGAACATGTCTAGGTATATATATCATTGAAGTACATATAATGTGATCACACCAATCCTTAAGATGCATGATATAGATCATGGAAACGTCTAGATAGTAATAGTATGACTCAATAAGCAACCAAAAACACACACAAAAGTGATAAAAATAAAATCAAAGGTAAATTTTCCAAGGAGACCTCAAATAAGGGACATATTCAAATGCCACCCAATAAGACATGACATAGTCAAATGTCCATAAATTAAGGAATGACATATTCAAATGTCTATATAACAAGTAATGACATATTCAACTATCAAATTAAGCAATAAAAGGCATAAGGGCCACAATCAATAGATCATATTCAAATGTTAAATAATAAAGGTAAGAGAGTTGATGAAGTACACAAATAAAAGCATGGCCAATAAGCAACCAACATAAAAATATCATACTAGTCCCCAAATATATGTGTAAGAAAAAAACATTAAGTACGTGGGATATAAAGTACATTATCAATGATATGAAAATGGATAGAGGTATGTATAAATACATAAGATTGAGTATGATAGTGTAAAGTGATAATAGAATAATATAACCTATATTTATCATGATCAAATAAGTGGATACCCCCAATGTCCACATGGCATGAGTAGAAGGAAGGCCCAACATCTAAAAGTACATAGATTGTGTATTTGTGTATACATATATCACACTCAAATAGAGTGTAAAACATGTATATATATATATATATATATAAAGTAATAACATTCCATATACCAACATGGAACCAATAAAATATATGAAAATGAGCTAATAAAACCTATGAATACTACAAATAGTTTTGGATTTTTAAAGTTATTTTATTTTTTGGGTATTATTTATAATATTTAAGAGAACTATCCTCATCATCAAAAGGTGTAGGATCAAATGAGGCATTTTCAATATATTTTTTTATAGTGATTCATTCTCACCTACTTTATATTTCTATGTAATGGTTTTATGAAAGATATCAATGGGAAGGGGTGGCCATATCCATCATGGTTCAAGTAAATATCCATATCCCTAATAGTAAATGTGATAACATATATTTAGTGTTGCATTCCAATAGGTGAAAAAAATGTGTCCAAAATTTAATGTCAAATGTGGGTTATTAACAAATATCCATACGATCATGGGGATCACCTATGGTCCACATGTTATTGGTATGTGGATGTATCCATGAGATTATGGCATTAATGGAGATTATGTTAATCCAATTGTATTATATGCCAATTATTGAACAAATGTGGTCCTACAGATTATATCCAAATTATTCCTATCAAATTTGAGATTTTGAAAATATAATCTATGAATATTATCAATAAAAATTAAATCTTTGTGCCTTCATCACTTTGAAGGATGGTTTTCTTATAAACCTTTTGAAGTATTATGCCTTTTTCACTTGCCAGACATAAGTTATTTGCGACCCTCACTCTTATATTTATTAATTTTTTTAATAAATTCCTCAAATTTATTTGTATTATGGTCAATTATTTTATTATAGTTACAATATGGTAATACTTTATTAGGAAAAATTCTACTACCCTATCTGAGCTTGTTAGGAGGGAAAGCTATCATGCTATGTTCAAGTAACATAGAAAGTATCATATCTATATTATCTTGGTTTATTTCAATCTATAGAATATGTTGTGGAGTCTTATGACATACCTCCACATTATTTACACAATGTATATACATTTGGCCCTCATAAGTTTGACTTAATGTGTGAAGCCAAGAGGGATGTATGGAATAACAAACATTTTCATGCTCATCTACTATTGTGTGTTTGCCATTAAATTGATTTTCTTATTTATCCTCTATAGGTTATTTTATATTATATATACTAGGACCTTTAGGTTTGAATAGGTTATGTGAAATATGCTCAAGTGATAAAAAATTTAGTTTTTGTAGTGTCTCATATGTCATATCATGGACTAGATCATCATCACTATCATAATAATTTAAAACATGGTTTTCATGTTGCTCCATATTTAACAATAAATGGAGCTCAACTATTTTATTTTATTTTTGGTTTGGTATCATTAATTCCTTTAACAATGTTTCTTGCTCTTGATGTGTATCTATGCGCTTCTTAGTGTGTGGTGTTTTATTTGCATATAGAGATAATTGATCCATTATACTTGATTTGCCTATTTTAAAATTATTTATATTATCAATTGGGATATATTGTGTAGGTTTTACCACTATAGGAATGCCCTTTGTCTCAAAATGTACCATTTAAAAAAAAATTAAGGGCTCATTATCAGTAGGCATTGTCAATAAGGTCCCATCATGTATGAAATTTTTACATTAATGAAAAGTAGACATGATAGTTTCCATTCTATGTATCCAAGGCCTACCTAAAAGCATAATATAATTTAATTATTGTGACATTATGTTAAAAGTGGTTCTAACTATTTTTGTTCCCAATGTTGCATCTAATGTGATTTGGCTAACTAGATGGCTATGTGAATTATCAAATCCCTTTATATGCACAATCAATTTTTGAATAAGGTTTTTGTTAATAACCATGGTGGTTAGAGTAATTATGATACAATTTTTTATGCCTAATCCATTATTAATGAGAACACTTTTATCACTTTATTATACATAGTTAATTATATGAATAAAGGAAAATCTTGATCAATGATATCCTTGGATGGTAAATTTATTGGATCAAAGGTAACATATTTTGAATTATTTTTTAGGTCTTGCATAAAAAAATAAAATTAATCTAGTTAAATATCATTTGGAACTTGTGTAACGCACAATGATTCATATAAAATATCCTTATAGATACATGATTGCTTAATAAGTTTGAGTATTGAGAGCTTAGCATGTGGGTTACTCAGTTGGTCAACAAGGTCATATACCTTATATTTGTCACCTACTAAATATTAACATGTGGTGGATTATTTTTAACATATTTAATCTTTCAAGTAGTGACAACATAGACCACAAAATCCAATATAAGTCATTGGTAGTTAATGGGTAAGGAATAGTGACTATCACTTGAAAATGATATAGGTGGAACAAATTTTTTAAAGAAAGAATGTTGGAATATAGATACTGGATCTATAATATTAAAAAATGAATTATAAATAGTGATTATTTTATTTTAAAACACTCTCATTATATTGATGGATTTACCTATTTCATTGAATGATAGGTCTCATTAGATAATTATAGTAACAAACCACATTTATAATCATAAAATGGAACCCAAAATAGGATATAGATGCATCTATATTGAACATTTTTTTAATAAAATGAAATATTATTTTTAACTTCTGAAATATTATTAAATCATAAATTAGAAATCCAAAATAGAGAATCAAGAAACTGTAGACCAATATCTAGGGTTTTAGGGACCAATGTTCAATTTTACCAAAATGTACCAAATGAAAAGAAATAAAAATAAATTAATTGGCTCAATTTGTTTTCAATATGAAATATAATTTTTAGTGAAAGAAAAAATAAGACAAACCTAGAAAAATAAGGAAACACAAGTATAGTGTATAGCCTATAGATCTATATTTATTAAAAATAGTAAACTATAAAATCTAAAAAATTCATATAATTTATAAAAATTAGTTTTTTTATATTAAATTAATTATAGAAAACATATAAGAATTTTTAAAATTTAACTATTATGCACCTTAAATAGGCCAAATAATATGGGATGCCTCATAATCAAAATCCTAGAATATTCCCAATAAAGAATTCACTAATTTCAATAAAACATTAATTTTTTTCAAAGATATAAGAGATGATTTTGAATAAAATATGATTTTTGATGAAACCTAGAAATTAATTATAAAATAAGTGCACCATTTAACTTGCATGTTAAAATTTAATAAAAATAGTAAATTACAAAAATTGAAAACTCTTTATCTAATTTTGGTGAACAAAAAGAGGCTTTGGAGTATACCACATTTATAAAAATACCTTTATTAGTTTTAAAATGGAGCTATTTTTAGGATTAAATGTGTCAATCAAGGATTAATAAATTTCAAGTGTATGCACACAAAACCTTTCTAACTAGATGTGTGTAAAACCTTAGCATAACATTTTAGTTATATAAATACATCACAACAAGCTAAAACCCTAAGAGGTTGAAAAACTTATATCAAGGTATGTTTTAAAAGGAAGACTCAAAGGTCATTTTCACTAAATTTTTAACTCTAAAATAGAGATTAAAAAATATATGGTTAAAGGGGATATAGGTAGCCTAGGCCACAAGGGTGATAAACTATATCTATAGTAGGATAATTAATTTTCAAACTCAGATAAATAATATTCTAAATT
>JARHVA010002664.1:1592500-1720000 GCA_037957365.1 Torreya grandis | reverse complement strand
ATTGCTCATATTTGGTAATCATACTGTGCTCTTTCTGAGGAGCAAGATCCTAACGAGTGGTGTCAGAACATGTTTGTTGTTCTAGATTCCTGACAAGTGGTATCAGAGCTTTTGGTTGGGATACTAACAGATTGGTGTAGATCTGGGTAGTGTGTTTTGATTACAGGTTACTCACAGGGTTTCTGTTTGAGTGAGAGTTGAGCAATGGTAGAAAATAGTCAACTACGAATGGAAAAGTTTAATGGCAAGAACTACCAATTATGGAGGATGCAGATTGAGGACTATCTGTATCAGAAAGATTTGTACTTACCGTTGGGTGGGGTTGCTAGCAAACCCTTGGATATGAAAGATGAAGAATGGGAGGTTCTTGATCGGAAGGCTCTGGGATCTGTTAGATTGAGTCTTGATTCATCTGTGATTTCCAGCTTATCACAGTGTAAGACAATGGTGGAGTTGATGAAATCTTTGGCAAATTTGTATGAAAAACCCTCGGCTTCAAATAAGGTATTTCTTATGAAGCGTTTATTTAATTTGCAAATGTTGGAAGGTGGATCTGTTCATAGCCATCTTAGTGATTTCCATGGTTTGGTAAACCAGTTAAGTTCAGTTAATATTGTATTTGATGATGAACTTAGAGCTCTCTTAATCTTGTGTTCATTACCTGAAAGTTGGGAAGGTTTGGTAATGGCAGTTTCTAATACTGTGTCTCCTTCAAAAGTCTTAAAAGTGGATGATGTTGTGAGTGTGATCTTGAATGAAGAGATACGCAGGAAAAGCACAGGTGAATTATCTGGAGATGCTTTGAGTGTTGAAGGAAGAGGAAGGCCAAGAGAGAGGACAGAGCGTGGGAGATCAAGGTCGAAGATAGGCAAAAGATCCAAGTCCAGGTATGGTAGAATAACCTACTGGAAATGTGGAAAGCAAGGGCACTTAAAGAGAGATTGCAGATCGGGTGAAGATCATCATGAAGAACATGGAGAAGAAGCAGATGTTGCAGGCTACGTTGAACAGGATGCTCTGGTATGTTCTTTGGATAAAGTAGAATCTTGGGTATTAGATTCTGGTGCCTCTTTTCATGCATCTCCACATAGAGAATTTTTTCATGAGTATGTCCAGGGAAACTTTGGAGAAATTTGTGTAGGGGATGGTAAGCCTTGTCAGATTGTTGGCAAAGGCAAAGTGAAGCTGAAATTGCAGACAGGTGATACATGGGTGTTAAAGGAGGTCATGCATGTCCCAGTTCTGAAGCGGAATCTGATTTCTGTTAGAAGTTTGGGTGAAGAGGGTTGCACAGTAACTCTCACAGTGAACTCTTAGAAGGTTACCAAGGGTACACTTGTTGTAGCTAGAGGTAAGAAAGTAGGTACGCTTTATCTATCTACTTGTTTTACTGATTCTCTTTCTGGGTTATCTACTTCAGCTATAGATTCAGAGATGTGGCTTGATAGGCTTGGTCACATAGATAAGAAGGAGATGCTGGTTCTTGAGTCAAAGAATATGCTTTCAGATTTGGAAGGCATGGATCGTGGTTCCTGTATGCAGAAGAAGAAGGTAAGGTTTCTTGAGGAATCCGATGTTAGTGACAAGAACGGGAAAGCCTTGGTTTTCAAGGAGAAAGTGACGGACAGAGTTCAGCATAAGGTGCAGAGGAATTCTGAGCAGAGCAAGGGTGATTTGGACAAGGTTTTGATCTAAAAGAGCTCGTGGGAAAAAGTCAGGTCTCACAATAAAAACACAGAGACCGACGTCGGCATGAAAACTGGCGTCAGTGTCCAGACAGGGACCGACGTCAGCTATGTGCAGCCCGATGTCGGTGACTCGGGGCAGACAGAGACCGGCGTCGGCCAGGGAAACCAACATCGGCAGGGAGGCAGTCGCAGGGAACCGACATCGGTCGGCTGTAGACTGAGATGTGACCGGCATCAGTTACTGAGATGAATTTTGGGTGGACAGCGAGTTGTCATGGAGTCTCAAGCGCCCATTTGGAGGACTGAAGGTGTAAGTAAGTTCTTAAATTCATCATTTCCCTTCTTTACACTACTTGTTGCTCACTTATGGCATAGGACCAGGAAGTTGTTGAAGAAGCAGAACAGGTAGATCCAGGAAACAGTGGGAGCTTGGCATGGATGAGGATGTGATTCCTTGGAGGAGAACCAAACAGGTGTTTTGGGTAGTGTTGCCAGCTGGAAGTAAGCACTGAGAGACGAATGGATGTTGAGGATGAAGAAGAGTGGAAATGGATACGTGATATGGAAGATCAGGGTATTTGATCTTGTATTAGCTGCAGGGCAATGGAGGTTTGATCATTGTGTTTCTCTTTACCAGGTTGGATAGTATTAGCTACACTATTCTATTTTCTGTATGATGTGCTTGTTGCAGGGTTACATATATAGGTATTTTTGAACTAAAGGTAAAGCTAGTTCAGGGGTTTGTCATGGAGAATCTGGGAGTAGCAAGATTCTTTGGCATGAGTGTGTTCTAGAGACATGGAGGTCTTGTTGACTTTGTTTCAGGATGATTGTGTGAAGCCGGTTAGCACGCTGATGGTAAGACAGTTCATAGAACAGGTGTCTTGATTCACATAATGAGGTTGAGTGCATGGTATGTACTAAACCTGAGTTTTCCCAAGCAGTGGGAGTTGTCACAAGTTTGGAGTCAATCCGGGAGAGTAATACTGAAGGGCAGTTCAGTGGGACCAGCAGCAGGTGCACATGTTATGCAGGGTCAAGTTCTTTTTCTACATGGTAGTAGATGCGGATGTGGTAGGTAATTTGGATGACAGATTTTGCACCACGGATTTTGTGGTGGTTGGTCTTCAAGAGTGATCTTGAGGAGGGATACAAAGCCAAGGGAACAAACTAGACGGTGTACAGGTACAGGTACAAGTTGCAGTTGTTTATCTCCAAGTGGGAGATTGTTAGGTTGTGGAGCTAAAAGCTTCAACCTTTGCAAACTAGGAATAGAAGGTTGCTGAGTTCTATAGGAACTGGCATCGGCAGCATGACCGACGTCGACAGAATCCAGTGCAGAAGGCAACCGGCGACGGCAGGAAGTCGGCCGACGTCGGCAGAACCAGACTAGCAGGGACCGGCGTCGGTCGCCTGTGTGTTCCCGAAGTGTTCGTTTCACGGACAGTTAGTTAAGTGAACGATGAGTTTGCATGTCAAGACCAGCCAGAGTCTTGGGCTGTGAGGATAATTGTCTAAATTAAGAGTCTAAGTTATTGTTTGAGTTAGGGATCTATTTATAGACCCATTGGCATATATTGTTTAAGGCATGAGATAGAAAGGAAGAGTTCCTTCTAGTTGTAAGATCTGTGAGTTGCAGGTTGTTGCAAGCTCATTGGGGATCTACATGTAAGTTTGGTCTTTGAATTGCAGGTTGCAGGTTCATGAGAGATCAGCTTGAAGTGCTATAGAGTGCTTGGTGTACCGGCAGGGTTATTACTGACTGGTTGGTGAGGTGAACACCAATTCTGTGTGTGAGTTGGTTGTTGGGACCATTTTTTGTGTAGGAGAGTGTGTGTGAGAAGAATTACTGTACACTTGAGGTGTGGCGAATCTCTGTAAGGTGAAAGAGTGTGGCGGCTCTTTGATGTATTCTTTTCTGTATAGTGTTAATACAAGATAGTGTATTGTCTCTCATATTCTGTGCTATTGGTGAATTCTAGTTACTTGTGTTTCTGGTTATTTCCGCATATTCAATTGCTCATATTTGGTAATCATACTGTGCTCTTTCTTAGGAGCAAGATCCTAACGAGTGGTGTCAGAACATGTTTGTTGTTCTAGATTCCTGACACATAGATGTTTCAAGGTTTAATAATATATCCAACATGAATTATGTTGAAGGAAGTGCAAACATGGTACCCTAGGTGGTTTTTGCGGGAAGATCCCATAGCCACTACCCAAAGATCTAAGGCTTCAATTGTGTTTATTCTTCTTGTGCATGTTTTTTTATCCTCTTCTATTATTATATGTGCTCTACTTATTCTTTGTCTTGGGCCTCCTTTTATTTTGTGCTTTTAGCTTTAGCTTTAGCCTTAGCCTTAGCTTTTTCCCTAGCTTGATATTTGGATTGCACCTCAACATTAGCCTTGGTTTCAACATCAACTTTAAATTTATCTCTAGTTAATTTATCATTAGTTGATTGCTTAGATTGCTTTTTTTTTTACCTTTTGTTCTACATGATCCCTAGTTATTACTTATGCTTCATATTTCTTTCTTTGTGCAACCTACACTTTTTTTAATTTTCTCTATGCTTCTCCCACTTCTTTTTTCTTTTTCTATGCTTCTTTTGATTTATTCTTGAAAGCCTCTAATTCCTTATCTAACTTCTGCATAGGCTCTGATTCTACATATCACTTTTTCATAGCCTCTGCTTCATCATCTTAGTTCTACATAGCCTCTAGTTCTCTAGTCTACTTTACACTTCCTTTCTCCATCATGTATTTTTTTTGTTCTTCCTAAGAATTTTTTTGTTTCTTTCATTTCTCCTCTTGTGTAGATGCTTTTTATTTTACTTCTTGTTTATTATTATTTTTCTCTTCTTTTATCCTTTTATTCTCAACCCTCTTTTGTTGTTCTTCTAAGCCTCTAGTTGTTGTACAATGTCTATTTATGGCTCAATTTATGGCAATGTTTTTTATTTAGGCTCTTTAATGACCTTTGTTGCATCAATATTGGTAATAAATTGGGTGTCCTCTAAGGATGCTTATTCTAAAATCATACTTTTAACATGAAAATATATTCTTCGTGGAGGTGGATATAGGAGTAAGGGTCTTCTTAAACTTTTTCATCAGCTGGCCTTGGGGTTGTGGTTAGGATTTCAATGCTTTCTTCTCTTCATACACTTTTTTATACTATCTAAAAGATACCATTCTTTATTTTATTATTTGATAGGGCCCTGTTAAAGGTTACTTCCCTACCTTAATCATAAAGGCTAGAGGTGGAATATTCCATGTAAGTTATTTTCCTGAGTACATAGTAGAATATCCTTCAACTAGATCCTTAGTGAATATTTTAGCTACTAGTTTCTTTCGCATTGCCTTTTGACCTAGACTATCAATAATAATATAAGGGGTATGTTGAGTTATGTAAACCCAAAGGTCCTATCTTACCTAATTGTGAACTTGGCATGTGTACACTAATTTTTAGAAGAATAAATAATTCTCCTCCTGCTACTCATAGAATTTTATATCGATGTCTTACAACATGGTCTTCACTACCTACTACTCCTATTTTTGGCAAGATTCACTCACTTATTATCCTTAAAATTGTTAGATGGTGGAACCTGATCTTATTTTAATGACCATTTCCTAATAGGGGGTGTGGGCGGGGGGGGGAGGGGGGGCCGGTGGGGTAACTCCACCCTCACTATGATCGCCATGGGGATATAGAGGGGTGACAACCTATTTTGGATCCCCCTTTTTTGGGGGCTCAGGGGAAGCACCCCCAAAGTAAAATTTTGTGAAAAATACATCATAAAATATTGTAATTTCATAGTTAATCTAGACCATTTACTATTAGGTTTTACATCTAATGGTACAAATTAAGTTAGTGCATTTTTTTCCTAATTTGTAACCCTCATTTGATATGAAGGCATTTTAATCAAGAAAAATGGTGTGAGAGTGAAGAGGATATTATAGTAGATGTATTTCAGGTTTTTTCCTTCATTTGTTATACTAAATAATAAGGACTAGTAGTTTATATGTGGATGTATCCCATATTGGGTGAACCACATTAAATCTATGTATTTATTCTATTGTGTTTTTTCAATTTTAATTCTATCTTTATTTCATTATTATTTCTCTACATTCCATATTGCTAGCAGGAACATTTGAATTACTTATCCAAGACTTTATGTGATGCATCCTCTTCTCGGGTGGTGGAGGTGACTCTTGCCATGCATGTGACTTTTGTATACACATAATATTTTCAAATTTTATCTATTATTGATGATTTATATCTTGCATGAACCCATCAAGTCTCAATCTCTCTAAGTTCATGCCTTAATAGGTTCTTTGGAAAAGGGGTACATAGACCATTGGTGTTTTAAAATATTATTGTCCCTTTTATACCACTTTTTATCACTCCAAACATCTCTTAAAATAATTCCCCTAAGTTTTTCCTCCTCTTTTACACCCTCCTCTATTCATTTTCTACCTTCATTACCCTTCCACTAGCCTAAAATCCTTTTTGACGATTTTTGATATAATGTCAGCCCCACCAACCCTATACTCTAAATGACAAAACTAATTTAGGGTCTGAGTCTACCCATCGATGATCTAGGCCAATACCTAATTTTTTTTTATCAATAACAATAGAGAGTCGATTGGGCTGACCCTATCAACTAAACATTTGGAAATGGCTAGGGCTAGATCCAACTATATAAACACATTCATTTTGCCATTTTTAGAGAGAAAACAAGAGTTAATTATTCATTTTTAGTTTTTTACAATCTACTCTTCCACCATTCTACTTGAAGATTATTATCTTAGGGTTTTTATGTGGAGAAGAATCTTGTCTTATGTAAATACCTTGGATGTTTTGGCCTTTCTTAGTGATCCTTACAAACCACAATATCCTCTTATGAAGCACCTTTAGACAAAGGAGAGATTGAGTTTCAATGAGTTAATATTCAAGATAACTATATCTAACTTCAATATTTTCTTTTAGTAGATAGAAGTATCATAATTAATGGCTTTTGAATATATCTCTCTTTCCATATATTAGGGCTTCACCTATACATAACTTAAAAATGATTATCTTATGCATGTTTAATTTTATGTTTACTAACCCTCACTTTATGCCATAAGCTTTGGTATGCAGTAGATTAGAGTTCTTTGATTTTTTCATTTATACATTAGTGAATATGATAATATAGGACCTAATTAGGGTTATTGCATAGTTTTCCTCAACTGGAAGGTTTGGAACCCTCCATAGTTATTTTATTATGGTAAAAGATCCCTTGGATAGTGCTAGTGGATACATCTTGTTCATGAGCATAAATATCTAATGTATCAGTAATTATAAATGTAAGTAGGATTTATCTTCACTCAACTAGGACTAATTTATAGATTAGTTGCATTTTTCTTTACATACATTCTGGTGAACCCAACATGAATGTAACCCTTATAGGTTTTCCTTCTTGCCATAATTTTTTATTCATATTATATTATTATATATTTTTAGTACTATATCAAACCAATTGTTATATTTCTAATTTTCGATGTGCATGTGTCACACATAGTCACTTCAAAATGACTTAGTTTTATCTGAGCAGGTCTTTGCCAATTATAGGTTACTAGATCAAGAAGTTTGACATAGAAATTTTATTCAGTTATAGATTAGAATACATATTTAAATAGGTTAAGTTTTTATAACATTTTATTATATCAATATATAGGTCAAAAAACATTGCCAAACAGGTTGACTCTATTCATTATTTCTTCTGCAACATATAGGGTTTTGTAGAACTTAGTTGAACCAATCGACCTAATTGGAAAAATTTAGAATCAACATTTAAATAATATTAGCATAAATTTTACAAGTTAAAATGTCTTTACTCCTACCAAGGTTCCTTTATTTTCTCTCTCTATCATTTTAGTTATTCCTTCAATACTATTTTTCACAAGTTGACAATCTTTAAAACTGTAACCTTGTAGTTAACTAAGTTGACCTAGTCACCATAGTTTTGTACTCTATCTTACGTGTAAGGGACATAGTTGACTTGTTATAATTTATTATTAAGAATTTTCTTGTATAGAATAGTAGTGATATAGTTAACTTTGTTATATACTATTTTCATACAGTGTCACCTAAACTGACTTTGCACTATTATCAATCAAGGAATTAACATCTACTTGCTAGTAATTAATTCACCTTTACTTTTTAGTTTTTTATGTGCTTAAATTAACCCACATAGCTTATATAGGTGATTTTTAAAATTAATATTTTAATTATAATATTTTCCTCTTTTGAACACACTACCACATCACTCTACATTCAAAAAAAATTAAACATTTGTCTTCACAAGGCCTACCTTATTGGATTTCATCACCAAGGGGGAAGCCGACTTGGTTTTTCATTCAAGTATAAATATGTGGTTGATGGTATATATTGGCAAAGTATCTAACACCCTTATCATTATTAGATTATGAAGTGAGGGTGTAGGATCCAATACCAACCTAGTACCATCACCGATATAGATCCCTTTAATCCCAAATGCCCTAAAACCAACCTTAGATTGCTTTTTAGTTCCTTTTTTTTTAGCCAAATTTACTATCACGTTAAGATCAAAAAATTTAATAATCTAATAACACTTAGGATAACCGACTAGTTAGCATTTAATTTTTAGTTGCTTCTTTCTCTTTTATCATTATGTGTTGTATTACAAAACTTGTATTAGATAACATTAGTATAAGGATGGTTCTCAATAAGTTAGTAGCATAAGAACTTATCTACGTCCCTTTTATTGTTTCCTTGTTTTTAATAGGTTAGTTTTCTCTACTTTCTAGTTTATTTGTATTTTCCCTATCATTTGGGTTAATACAATCTCTTATAAACTATTTTTCAACTTTTTTCTTGTAGTACATAGTTGACCTGCATGACTGTGTATCCGTATCTCTCTATTTTGTCCCTTGTTCAATAGTAAACTATCATACCATGTGACTATCTACTCTTTCCATCTTGTGTCTAAGCAGTATTTTTTTGATCTAGATGACCCTATACATATTGGATGACTCTATTCCTTTTCTAGCCAACTTTGTTTCTTATCTAGGTGACTCTATCCCTAATTTTACTTCTTCTTTCATAATCTCTATTTATTTCATCAAACATCATGAAATATCCTATTAGATTATTATTGGACAACCTGAATCCATTTAAACACTATATGGTGTGTGACTTTTCCCCTCTCTTTTCTTATATTTTCTTCCTATTTTAAACCTTTAGGGCATCTTTCAATGCCCACCCACATGTTACTTCAGACTTTGGGAGATTTTGTGATGTCAATCCATATATCTAATTACCCATTAGGGAAACTTATGATGCCCACTCCTATTCTACATTGCATCATAACAAATAAATCCAACTTTAAGAAATATTATGAGATATATAGGCTTGTCTCTCACATGTTAATCCTTGATAAAGATGTTAGCTTAGATATTTCCCTTATTATCATGCTTTCTATATGCTATCTTTCTAACACTTTTTTCAAGACACTTACATGTATCTTCCCCTCTGTAGTCTCTCTTTTCACAAACCTTAGTCCCTTATTTTGGTCCTTTGGTTTCTCTTTTCTCATGAGTTGCATTGTAAAAACATAGATAGGAACTAGTATTCCTCATGATTTCCTTTTTTTCTCATTGTTTCCTTACTTTCCAATCAATTTTGTACCCCATGGGTTTCTCTTTTGTGAGTTCTAGTATAATACCATGGATACGACCAGACCTTCCTCAAAAATACCATATTTCTCATTTATTTTTCACATGATTTGTGCACTATCTTGGGTTTATCTTTTATGAGTTATGTTGTAAGACCATGGAAAGGACCAGGCCATCATCATAAAATCACCATCTTTTACTAATTTAGTGTTCTTTTTCAAAAATGTGTTTGTAATGGTTACAAGTTTTTGATCCCTTGTTACCATATTCAGATTTTGCTTCTTTTGTAGATAAAATTTGGACAATAATATTGTGTTAGAATGTTTTCTTACACTTCCCTCATTATTATAATAAGGAATCACAATTAACTATCATTGTATCCCTTTTTCACCCTTTGTCACATTTTTTGTAATTTGAAGTAATTCAAATTGTTTCATGTTCTTTCCTTTTCATTTCCTTTCCTTTCATTCCACATTAGATAAACCAATGTCAAAGTCAAGATAACACTCTTCTTTCACCTGAATTAATGAGACTCCTAGACACCATGTTCTTTAAGTTCTCTATATTAGCAACCATGTCACAATTTTTCAATTGATAGTTATCTTTAACACCCATGTTCAGTTTTCTAAATTTGTATGGAGGAGGAATAGAAAAATACATCAAAAAAGTTAAAATCCAAATCATTTAAATAAAATGAAATGATACAAAGAGGAAACATAAAATTTCAAAATTAAAAACTAAAAAAAAATGTGATTACTAACACATCTCGTATTTCTAATCAAAGCTCAAGCTCCATAGTTGGCCTCATGATAGAGCCAAGGTCCATTGGGGTGTGGTAGGCTAGTATATTGGTGTATGATTGTATTTTTAAGCTATTAATTAAAACAACTATAAAAAGTAACTTAAACTGAAAATCATAACAACATCGCAAAGAGGGAAACAAAGGAATAATTAATAAATTAAGAGTGAAATATTACCATCACCTTGTCCCTTATGGCTTCTCTCCAAGATTTTCCAATGCCATATGATTTAGATGTGGATTACTTGCTTGTATTTTGAAAATGACTCTAATGGCTTCCTTGGATAGTTGAATGGATTTGCAAGAGTATGAAGATGCTTTATGATGACTAAATATGAGAGTATAATGAGGACTTATATATTTTCCAAGTTATTTTGGCCATGGCCCAAGCATGTCTTTTATAGGATGGTGGAGGGGATTTTAGAGGAGTTTTAAATTATTTAGAAGCCTATAGTTTAGAGAATTATAGAATCTTAGAGAAGCTTCTCTAGTTCTAGAGGTTTCTTGGTTAGGTTAGGGGATAATGGGGATTATATGATGATTAAATGGGGCTTAAGATTCATAGGGATATAAGAGAGGCTAGGATCATAGGTTGGCTAGGGGTTAGTTAAATAAATAGGAATTTTAAATTTTCAAGTGGGTTAGTTGGAAGTTAATACAATAGGATTAGTAGTTAAGTAGTCTTGTTAGTAAGATAATGGGGTGATTATTTGGTCATAGTGGTATATAAAGGTAAAGGTGGTATAGGAAATATTATATAAGAAATATTATTTTAATTAATTGACTAGGATTATGATTATTAGATAAATTATTAGGATTAATGCAATTATTAAGGTGAGTAAATTTATGTGTATATAATTGGAATAGGAGAATTAAATGAACTCCATGATGCTACCTATTTTTTCATGCAAGTACCCAATCTTCACAATATACCAATGGATATATAAGGGATCTTGAGGAATGGGGATCATGTTGTGGGAAGTTAGGTCCATTTTAATTTTCATGCATATATCCCTCATGGGATGATCTATATACTTATTTTGTTGAGCTAAGATTTGTGTGGCTAGGAGAAGTTTTGTATATTACTTAATGTCAAAATTCCTCTTCTTTTGACAAACCTAATTTGATTGTCTTAACTTTGATAAAGACTTTCTCTACCTTTGGTTTTTCCTTCATTTTCCCCTCCACCGATTTCATTTTACCACTTGATAGGCAAGTATGATTCTAAATCTATTTTCCATATTTTATATGTCCTCTTCTTCACATATTAAAAATAAAATAGCACTACTTTATTTCAGTTTTATTTATCCTTATTAAAAAATAATATGTTTGAGTGACTATGGATTACATTCTTTACATCATGGCTTTACATTTATAAGCATTACTTTACTTTCTTTTACCTTGTTCTCATTGTTGTAACTCTTTCTTTGGGCATCTGAGTCCATTTCTAGTTTCAAGTACTTTTTCATTTATTGAGTAAGGTGGGTTTGTTACTTC
Organism: Torreya grandis; assembly: GCA_037957365.1. Classification (NCBI taxonomy): domain Eukaryota; kingdom Viridiplantae; phylum Streptophyta; class Pinopsida; order Cupressales; family Taxaceae; genus Torreya; species Torreya grandis. Next base: position 1,708,322 of record JARHVA010002664.1, on the reverse strand, counting down.
TGACTCACCAATGTTGTTTTCCATTTTATGCAGTTTTTCCATTGATGATTGAGTAAGGATTTTTCCTGCTCACTCATTAATGCTATTTTACCATTTTTATTTCTGATATTTGTTTAAGTAAGGTTTGTTACTACTTTTACATTGATGTTTGATTACCATTTTTAGCATGTATCCTTTGTTTGACTTGGTGAGTTTGTCTTTCTTACTTAAGGATTATTTGTATGAGTTTTTTGGTATTCATTAGACTTAGATTTTCAACTACCCGATTTACTCTAAATTTTGACTCAGTCATGTGGTTCTAACTTAGCATTTGTCACCCCAACTTGCCAAATTTTCAAGTATATCTCATCCACATAACATCAATTATCTTAGATTTCTTGTGTTTTTTTTTTTTTTTCATTTTAGTTTTGCATCCTTAATTTTGTCGAAAGTAGTCTTTGTGACCTTCATGATGAAAACTATAAACACAAAAAATAATTATCCTAAGATAAAGGTAATTCAATTTATGCATACATTAATTCTATTTTTAGTTATTTCCATTTAATTCATTTACTTTCAATTATTTTATGCTTTAAAATATTGTAACATTTTTTAATCTTAGCAATGTGTCTTGCTATGTTCATTTATTGAAGCACCATCCCCTATTGTAACTAAGTGACACTTGATGAGATTTTAGTGGGGAATATGTATACACATAATATTTTCAAAGTTCATCAATTATTGATGCTTTCTATCATATAGGAACCCATCAAGTCTCAATATCTCTGAGTGCACACTTGAAAGGGTGCACCAAGAAAGGAATGGGAAGACCATTGGTGCTTTATAGGATTTTTCCCCTTTTATACCAACTTTTATCACTCTAACGATCTCCTAAAAACATTACCCTAGGATTTTCTTCCTCTTTTTCACCCTCCTATAGTCATTTTATATCTTCATTATTCTTCCCTTAGCCTAAAATTCTTTTTGATAGTTTATAATATAATGTCATCCCCATTAACCCTGTACTCTAATAAACAAAAATCATTTAGGGTTTAGGTCGACCCGTGGCTGACCTAAAACAAAAACTAATTTATTTTTATCAATAATGATACATAATCGATTGGGCTGACCCTATTGAATAAACTTTCAAAAATAACTATGATTAGATTCAGATGTATAATTAAATTCATTTTGTCATTCTTAGAGAGACAAAACAAGTTAAGTATTCATTTGCACTTCTTTAAAATTTGATCTTCCACCATTCTAATTGAGGAGTTTCAGCTCAGGATTTTTACTTAGAGAATAATATTATCTTATATAAAAGTCTTGGATGCATTGGCATTTCTTAGTGATCCTTAAAAACCATAAAAACCTCTTGCAAAAAACTTTTGGCCAAGGAGAGATTTAGTCTCAACAGGTTCATCTTCAAGATAAGTATCTCTAACATTTCTCCTCTCTTTTAGTATATAGAATTAGAATAAGTAATAGATTTTGAATATATTTCTCTCTCTTTATGCATTAGGATTTTACCTATACATATATTAAATAGTATTTTCTTAGTCTTTACTTTTATGTTTACTAACCCCTACTTTGTTCCATAAGAGTTGGTGTGCACTAGATTAGAATTTTACTTTTATTTTTTCATTTATACATTAGTGAATAAGAAAATATAGGACCTATTTAGGGTTATTGCACAATTTGTTTTGAATGGAGGCTCTGGAACCATCCCTAGTGGTTTTATTATGGTAAGAGAACCCTTGGCTAGATCTAGTAAAACTATCTTGGTCATAACCTCAAATATATAATGTATCAACATTCAAAAGTGTAAGTAGGATTTATCATCTCTAAGCTAGTATTGACTTAAATATTATATGAATTTCCATTTGAATACACATTCCTCTTGCCTTTGTATTATTAGTCTGGAGTTATTAATGTTTGCAGTGAGACTTATGGATCTTTTTTCTATTATTCTTTTGTTTGTTCTAGTATTGGTTTTTATATTTATAGAGGAATAGATAATATAGGTGATACTATTTTCACAGCTAGATATTTTTATCTCCACACTTTTTTTTCATCTAACATTGTGATTAGGAGTAAAATTTTATTTGGAGTTGGATTTGGTAAATCATGCACTCTGATCTATATGTTATTGTGCATTTTTACCAATGCATATTACCTTTAGATATTACATAACATTTTGGGGTATTTTAGGGTGTGACATGGTCAAGGATAAATCCTTAATCCATCATGTGTTGAATCTCCCTAGTTTCTCATATTATTGTCCCATTTTAGACCATGTTATGTTTGCGAAGGTGGTAGTAGGCCAAAATTACATAGTGACATTAACTGGTCCTTTCAATGATTTTTACTATGTGAAACATAGAATCAATTCCAAAAAATTATACTAGAATCTCTTGGAGGTAGCTACAAGTATCTTATTGATGTTCTTGGTTAGCTCTGATGATAGAACTTAGGCTAGTTGAAATCTTTCTGCAACCATACCATGCATTATGAAATATCAATAACTCCTTTCATTACTTGCATTGTATAATTTATGGTTTGTTAAAACCTCTTTCTAATGAACTCAACTAGAATATGAACTGATGCATCCTTTATGAAATCAATTGGTATTCCTTTACCTACCCAAGCCATATAATTCCCCCTAATATCATAATGAATGGGTGGAGTGGTATATTTGTAGGGCAAAATCTATTTTCTACATGCTAGAAGGTTTGTTTCCTGAGCCATGACCTGAGGAGTGATCCATATTGTGATATCCTATGATAAATGAATAAATCTATTATTGTATTAACTCAATATAATGAGCATTACCTCATCTAATTGACCAAAATTTGGTAGTTTGATCAATCTCTCAATATCAAAGCCTTGAAGGGAATGTTGGATCGATAGAGCTCATTCTTTTGCAAATTCTTGAGCATCTTGATCAAAAACATTATCTTTAGCTATATCACTGAAATAAAAAGGGGTTAGTCCATTATATCTAGTTTGATGTCGCAATCCCCATCTCTTTTTTCTATGTATCTATAATAGGGATCAATAGTTGACTTTTGTCGATAGTCATAGTTGAATCTTATGTTGAATACTTATTTGGCTTGTTCTAGATCTAGTTTCCAATCAATTTGTAATAAGTTATTTTGAAATTATAATTCAAAATTCACTTATTAAATCAAGTATGTAATGTTTTTGTGTTGTCTATTCCCCTCATTATATAGAATTTTTGGCACCAAAATGTATCTAGCCCACTACTTTAAATGCATTCCATGGTTGTGCATGAGTTCCCCCCCCACATTAATTCTTACTTGGTGAGATTTGACATGATAGTAACCATTTTGTACCTATAATATTTGATTTATGATTTGTTAGTTATTTGATGTGATGTGATATCCTCTTGTCTATCTCGTTTATTTTATGACACCATCTATTAATTGGCCACAGATATGCCTTGGAAATAATGTAATCTATTCAATTGCTTTGTAATTAATGGTATTGAATGACTGTTATTTGTCTTTTAGTTATACTAATCTTTTCCTCGTCATTTTATTCGAATTATATCATGACCTCTAGCACTTGGTGCTAGTTGTCCCTCCTTAAATTTATATTATGCCATTTGATCACATGTTATGTCTATAACTACTCCTTGTTCATTATAAGATGTTATGATGCAAAGATCACACTTTAAAAACACTCTATCCCTATAATAAAAAACACACAAAAAGAAATTAAATAAAAACCCTAATCTACATGATGCTCCTTGGTACCCTCTCCTTTTAATAGTAAAAGTGATAGAGACTAATGATAATAAGACTTAATACTATAGCCATTAACATGTCCTGGAAATATGGTTCCCTAAAAATATTTTAACACAATCATACCCTTTGTGAAATTCCATGAATAATTTATGTTCCCTTCCATTTGATGCACAAATTTCATAGGAATGCCTTAAACGTGCTATCATATAGTAATACCACTTGGTCTAGTTGAAATTTCTTAGGTTGTAGGTTATGATCACATCATGACTTTTAAATTAGCTTATGAATTTATTGCATCCATTGTGCCATTTTTTGAATTTATTCAATTTTAACCAAGTCTAATAATCTTTTCCTTATTTAATCTTGGTCACTTAGACTCATAACCATTGCAAGGCATAGACTCTAAATAATGTATTCCATAGGCATTAATGATTCAAGGAAATATATAATTTTTAAAGGAGTGAAATCTTTAGCATGATTTTAATATGTTATATATGCCTAAAGAATCATAGGAATGTGATCTTCCTAATCATCCCTTTGTACATTAAATATATTTGTTAACATTTTTCCCAATACTTTGTTTGATGCTTCGGCTTGTCCATTTGCTTGAGGGTGATAAGATGTGCTCCTGTGGTGTGAGATCATAAAATACTCTATGAAATTATTGATGGTGTTATTAATTAAATACATTCTTATGTTTCTAACCAACTCAATTGGGCATCTAAATTTTGTAATAATGTTTTTATATAAATATTTAGTAACATCCTTTGTACTGTAACCTAGATTTGTAATAGCTTACATTGATTTGGTGAAGTAATTTATTACATTAATAATGTATCGTACATGTATTAATTTTATTGGAGGAATTATAGGTATGAAATAATTAATTTCCTACTATTCAAATGGTTTTTCTTCAAGAATTAAAACTAAGGGCATCTCACTTATCTGGTTTTCCTTTCTCATCAACTAACACACATCATAATGTTTGACTAGTATATTCACGTCTTGAAACAAATTTGACCACCATAGGCTACTGTGTAAGAGTTTTCCTTGTAATTACTTGATGTACTTATTAAAGAAGAAGTGGTCATTCATGCTCTAATGTTATTCTATGTAACATATCATCTTTCCCCACATTGTACAGAAAGCCACTGATGAGACTATATGGGATAACTCAAGTGATCATTTGATTTTTATCCATTTATATATAATACACATGGAAAGTGAATTACTCTAAAAATTTTTAATGTCTTCCATATTATGTGGGATTGTAGCAGCCCTAAACGAGTGCACATCTGGGAACTCATCATCTATCTCTTTTGGATCTTTGCCATTTTTTAGACTGGTAAAATTAATTGGTCCAACATTTTATAATATTGTATTTACATTTATATGAAATTAAAATTACTAAAATAGCATAAGCCACCTAGATATTTATCCTCTCAACATTGGCTTATTAAATAGGTATCACAATGCTTAGTGGTTAGTAAAAAAATTATATGGTATGGCCAATAGATAGTATCAAAAAAAATTCAATGCAAATACCATATAAAAATCCTCTCTTTCAGTGGCGGTGTAATTATTTTTGGGTATTTATAGCTTTGTTCTAGAAAAATGTATGGGGTGATCCAACCCACCCTTGCCTAGCTACACTAAGACAATTTCAACTTTAATACCTAAAGCATTCACATGTATGTGGAATGGAGTAGTCCATTTAGGAAAGACTAAAATGTGTATTGTGACCAACCTTTATTTGAATCTAATAAATCTTGCTTGGGATTCTAATGTCTAATCAAATCTTGTATTTCCGCATAGTAGTTTTTCCATTAACACCTACATGGCTGGATAATCTTTGATAAAAAAAATTGTAGTATCTCGTATGAACAAGAATGGTACATAATTTGGTAGATTTAGTTAGATGTGTCATCCCCATTATTAAAATAATATTAGATTGGTCTACCAAGATGCCATCACTATATATAACATGGCCCAAAATAACACCAAATGGTGTGAAAAATAAACATTTATTTAAATTTGGAGCAATGTATAGACCTCGAAACCATTCTAATGTTAGTCAAAGTTTCAAAAAAAATTCTTAAAATAGAGAAATTACAACCCAATCATTCAAATATATTTTAAAAAAATCATGAATGAAGTCTTTAAACATGGTTACTACAAATCTAGAGAAAACTACTGGTGCATTCTTCAACCCAAAAGGCATTACTTTATATGAAAATGATCCCCATTTAGCTATAAAATTAATGATATCTTGGTCCTATACTATGATTGGAATTTGATGGTACCCACTGAAGCTATATCTAAATGAGTAAACCTCATGACTTGAATATGATTTAAGGAATTCATCTATGAATACTATTGGGAAAATATCATCGATGTAGGTATCAACTAGTTCATGGTAGTATCCACAAGCCCATATATCATGGTAGTATCCACATACCTATATATCTCCATATTTCTTTGGTTGAATTACTATGGAACTCACATAGTGTATGTTTTCCACTAGATAAATGGTTCTAGCTTCTTACATTCAATCTAGTTCAACCTTTAATTTTATTTGAATGTTAGTATTTAGCCTATGCAAGATATTCTTAATGGGTCCACCACACTTTTTAAACTCTATATGAATTTCCCCAAATGATGGATCTAAATCTTTTATTTAAGACAATTTGGATGGGAAAACATCTTAATAGTCTCGTAGAATCTTAAATACCTCTGAGATGTACTCATATCCCCACTAATCTCATATCATCACAAACCTTGGTCTTTTTAAAGGTTTATTGATACACTTTGTTTGACGTGTAGGGTATCGCATCTCATATAGTACACTCTCCTTACCTTTTTGGAATGTTTATATTACATAGTTTATCTTCCTCCACTTTTTCAATGCTTTTGGTTAATGTTAATTCAACTTCCCTTTCTACTTCAAAAAAGCCTTTCAAATCAAAATCCTAATCACTATTTTTATATTCTATTGGCTCATATATTATTTGATTAAAAATATAAATAAAATATTGTTCCTATTAACTTATATTATAATTTTGAATTGCCAAATTCAAATCATGTGATGTTTCCTATTATGATGATGAGTTTGTTGTAGCTCCCAACTCTTATGCTTGTTCATGACATTTAATTTTTTTAATTTCATATCATGACTTTTTCACCAAAGGGTTATCATCTTTAAACACAAATGTCTAAGTTAAATATTATTGCACTTGTGCCCAGTGTTTATTTTTTATTCTATCCTTTTGATACATATACCAAGTTATTGGTAATGGTGCTAGGGTGTGGCTAAAAATGTGCACCCAATACCTTGAATCCACTCCTTATGTAGACCATATATCTACACATTGATGAATGTGTATCTCAAGATATTGGCCTTACTGAAATAATGGAGATTCAAATTTCATCATAGGTAATAACTAAAACCATGCATGTAAAAATTCACAAGCCTCTTCCCAATGTATCTTTGGATCTCTACAGACTACCCACCAAGTTTTAACATTACCTTTAAATGTATAGATTAGTGCATTAACTCTTTTATTCACCTCCATAAAATGTTTCTCTAACCTCAAAATGAGTGGATTAATTTCCTCTATTATAAAGTATTGAATTAATTGATATTTGATGATGAACAATACTCTTAATAACCATAACTCACGATCTTCTCTTGCCCACATTTAGCATGTGAGTGTTTAAATCACCACTTACAAAAGATTTGTTTCTTAAGGTAAAACACCATATGTAGTTAGTTCAATATAATACATCATTGTTACACCTCTATTATATACCACATCCACTTCTAACCTAGTGGGAGATCACATTGATGGAAAGGTACAAAATTTGAGCTAAAATAGTGGCACAAGTTATTTTTTTATTATCATCTTGAAATATGATTGTTTTATGATTTATAATTTCTCCATGTGTGGGTTTAAAAACTAATACTCAGAAGCTCTCAATTCATTCCTCTATATGTCTATGTTGAATTTAAACCAACTCTTCTCACCATATCCATATGGTCATTCTGGTTTCTATGTAATTATGTATAGTTTTGTATGCTTTATTTAAGGGAATAATAACTATCATGTTTCCTTAGTTATATTCTAGTTGGTTGTGAACTATGATAATAGTCATTTTACCATCATAATCCTAATTTTTTACTAATTAAGGTAGGGTAATGGGTCTCATCATTTTTCATATCAATAAATTAACAATCATTGTGCATACTTAGCTTAGCCACTCTAATCTCCACATCCTCAAGGTGACCAATCATTTTTTCTTGATCATAATCTATGAGGCTAAAAGTGACAAAACTGTAACTTAATTTTGGCCTACCAATATACTTTCAAGTTAACTTTTGGATCATATTTATATTAATCCCAAAATCAAATATAATTTTAGGGATTTCCTAACCTACAATCTCAATATCCATGTGGGATTCAACATCCCAAGGCTTATTAATTTTCACATTCCAAACAACCTTATTGGCATGTTGTTGCCCTCATTTTATGTAGTCCAACAAATTATGAAAGAGGTTATTAATATTATGGGATATATCCTCATTGTTTAGTGTACTAAGGAACTTTAGTAAGTCTTTGAAACTAGTTAAAAATTCCTCTTACTACATGATAGGCACAATCTACCCATACATCTATGCATCAACAACTATTGTATCTCCCTCTAAAGTATTATGTTCTTGTATATTTTTTAGAAATTGAACTGATTTATACATCAAATTATTTTCCCTTATAAGATCAAGATATCAATCATAAAAATATTTTATAAATCCCTAATCTACTGACATCTCTAAAGGAATAAATCATTGTTTCACATGTTATTTGGTAACTACCTAAATGAATGCATTATCCTTAGGTTGTGCATTGATTAGGTTGACATTACACACCCAGTTATCTTTTCTTTGATTTTTGAGCACTAGATAATCTTCCATTTGATGATGGCCTTTAATTATATAATATACATAGAAGGTATATCTACATGGGTTGGTAGGGTAACTCTTTACATAGTGATTGTATTATCCAAATAAATAACATTGCATATGTGGTCATATTTGCCAATTATCATTGTTACAACCTCCTTGATATCCTCCTTAATATCTTCCTATGTAACCTCCCTTATAGCCACCTAATTTTTTTTGGTATCCCCTACCTTGTGACTATTATCCAATATATTTTCCTTATTGGTTTTGATGTGAACCATACCCTCCATATTGGTGCTGAGGTGAACTTGGAGCCAAGTGTCAAACTTTTGTAATCTCACATTATTTCAAGAAGAATGATTTTGGTGTTGAGGATAAGATGATATCCATCTAACTATAAATTGGGGTTGGTGTTGGGGAAATGAAGGTATCCATTGGGAACTACATTGTTTTGTACTTTCCATTTTTACATCTAGGCTTGGGATACCATATTTATTAACTAGTAACTACCATGCAACCACTGTGAAAACATTATTTGTAATATCTTCCTTTATCTCTTATAGATCTCTAAATATCTTGTTGTCATGGTTTATCAATTTGAAAATATTACAATACATACTCTAAAGTTTTTATATATATTGTTTTAGAATATGTCACTTTGAAGTAGCATGTCTAACTACTCTATAGATTTCATAAAGTTTTGTTTTAAGTTTTGGATGATAATTTATATGTTACCCTTCTTTAACACATTTTATACACCACAAACCTAATTTAGGATTGTCATTCTCATACATCTCTTCAATTTTTCTCATAAAAACATCTAGTTTTGATTATACATTAGAACATACTATGGAACATCATCATAATCCTCTATTTTCTCCATTCATATAATATAAAATTGAGAATCAACCTTAGTCAAGAACTAGGAATACACAATAACAAATATAATTATTAGTTGTAACCCTTATACAAACCAAACATATTTATACTTATATTCTATAATGAAATATATTTTATTCATAACATCATAAAATCTATGATTGTAGTCCCTAATCAATTCTCTAGACTTTTGTCAAATCTCCTTAAAGTCTTGAATAATTTAGCTTATAGATTTTTTCACCTTAAACTCTGTTATTAATATATATTTGACTTGCACAAGTTTAAGAGTATTTACATTTATTTTTAAAATGAACTCTATGGTTTGTAATAATAAATACCCCATGAGTTCATATCTCCTAACATCATTAGATGTTACCCCCTTCATATCACAAGTTACCATGTATTGCTCATGATATATATACCCATAATATTGCATTAAATTAACAAACATGCTTTCATTGAGTGACATGGCTGGCACACTTCTAGTTTCTAACATGGGTTATGACATAATGGAGACTGTGATTCTAGGCATATGCACACTAGTGGTTGTGACTATATGTTCTTGCATAGTGTTTACTAAGACTATGTACTTTTGTGCACTAGTCTTTTCAAGTGTTTTAAAAATGAATCGTGACTCTTATGTCCTCATTTTATCTATTTAATACTTTATATTTTTGCTTAGCGTTACAAACTTATCTATTTAGGATTCAAACTAATTTTAATCCTCCTCTTCTCCTATACTTCTTATGCCAAATAATAAATTGGGATGGGGGGATGCATACTCTTCAAGTGAATGATCTCTAATTTGAACTTATTATACATTTACACTTTAACCTATGGTAGCTATTTATTTAAAATTAATTTATTCCTAATAACTTTCCTTCTTAGGTCTAGACCAAATCCATTTCATCTACTATAGTCTATTTTTATATTCTAGCTGCTCTATTGCCAACCTACCTTGTTCGTCCTACCCTCTAACTCTAAATCTTCATTTTTTTAGTTTTCATCTTCCTCTTCATCAAGCCCTTATACATACTCAATTCATCCTTTTATTTCAATATATCTCATAGCCACTCTCTACATCATTTCAACTTCAAAATCTTATACTATACCCTTACTCCTATTCATAGTTATTTTGGGATTGCTTGGTTTATTCCATCAAGTTTGTTGTCTCAACTCCCTTTCCAATTTTTTTTTTTTTTTTCATTATATCTATTCTCATCCTCCATATTTTGGGGTTAGGCTCAATTTTATTTACTCATATCCATATCATTCAATTTAATCATGCACATACCTCCACATCACCCAAAGAAACTACTCCATGTTGGTAGGAGTAAGCACCATGGCCCTTTCCACAACTAAAATTTTGATCAACATAGGTATTTATTGAAGGAACTTACCATGGATTCCTCTTATAAATAGTTATTGCACATATTCTAATGTCAAATAATTTTTTATAACAAACTTTATGATATAACCATCAATTTTGGTCTTGATCTAGTAATCCACAATACAGGTCCAATCAATATCTAGGCTTTGTAGTCTATCTACCTTATATTTCATCCAAAATATACTCTATATCCTTCTTGGATATAATTAGGAATGATATAGTCTTGATAACCATGTAAATGAAAATCTAGGTAATTTACAACAAAATATTTCATAAATCTCTTTGTATATGTGTGCTTGAATTATCTCCTTTATAGTTACATTGACTCTTCTCATTTATTTCACTACAAAGTTTTGTATTATCACATCCAACCATTTTTATAAATCTCTCTATCATGTCAACCATTTTAACATATTTTAAAAATTTCCATGCTCACTCAACCATTGTTAGTAAATATTCTTCTAAAACTCTAGAACATACTAATTATAGGTATAACTTGCACATTCAATGATAAATTAAAGAAGTGGCTGGAAATTCAGACCAAATAAATCCATTATTTTCTAAGTTGAATTCATATAAATTAAATAATGAAAACAAAGTGTATACATAACAAACATCATGACTATATGAATATTAGTTCAGACATCCATAATACTCATTGTGCACAAATCAAAAAGAGAAGATATATAGGAAAACTATACATAACATTATATAATCTCTATCAAACATCATAACTAACATATATTATAATTAATCACATTATATATAATATTAAAAAGTGTTGTCTCTTCATATTCTAGCCTATTAATAAAACGAAAAGATATAATCTTTGCATTATTTATCTATTGATTATGTCTACAAGTTTGAGCACATAAATAGGATTATACAAAAGATAAAATCATACAATTCACAGATGCCCATATATTATACTTTGAAATTTTAGTCCACCTTGTTCCTCATCTAGCATGCTCTTTTATAGATGGAGGAATTGATTCTTTAATATGATCTTGAATAGTTGTAAAAACTATTTCATTACTATGTTGATCAATGTATGTTCCCTCTAACATTTTTTTAGGAAGAGTAAATATCATTTCTTATAAAAGATATACATATTGGATTCCTATTATTTTGACCACTTGATTAACCATGAATATTTGAGACATTTATGTACTATAAAATGAAATGATGTAATAGTTTTTATCCAAGGAGATTGTAATATAATATAAAATATCATTATGTTTGGGATAAATAATAATGGACTGGTAAATATGAGATTTACCTTGTAAGGGTAGAACTATATACCCAAGAGCTTCATGTTTATGACCATCAAATGCCTTAACAAATATAGAAGTGTCTTACAAATATTCCTTTATATAACCAATATAGTAGAGAAGTGTTATGGTGTATTCATGTTTTTTGATCCATTGTCTATAATAACATTGTGTATGGATTTCTTGTCAATATATATTCAAATAAAGAGTGAAAGCCTATCATAATCATCATCAACAACATCATTATCATTGAATTTGATAACATGGCATGACACTTGTTTTATTGTAACTCTACCAATGATTCTATTAAGTTTATTTCAATATGTAAAAGGAGGAGGATGATAATTATATGGCTAATGTACTTAATAATTATCCTCATTATTTATTTCTTCATGATTTTAAAAAGGATCTTTGTAAAACTTAAGATTTAAATTGTAATTTACTTATGTCTTAGCATCCTCAATAAGTCTGCCAATATCAATAATATTCACATCAATGATATTTTCAATCTTGTTCTTGATCTTGAAACATCTATTTTCAAAATTCCCAATAAATCGATGATAGTCACAATATGCATTGATATCAAAACTTATAATTTTTGTAGACATGTTTACTTCCATTTGTGGATGAATAGAGATAATATTTCATTTGGTTTTATTTTTAAATAATACATGAAGAGGTGATGGTAACCTTGATAGTTGTCTCCTTGGTGTAACTTGTAATTGAAGCTTTTGTGTTGGTTATGTAAAAACATGAATTGTAATTATATCTTCATTATTGATTTCATTGGGTTTACTCTTATAATTTGGCCTACTTTGAAACATGGAATTTTAATTATAAGGAGCATTTGAACTATACGTGAGATGTTCAAAGTAATTAATTTTATTTCATACTCTTTGAATATATGGCATAACTCATCAAAATATTTGAACTTATCAAACATAATTGAATTTTGAAGTGGAGATATAAAATTTCAATTAAAATATATTGGATATCATTATTATACATTTATCTATCACTTCTTTTTATCTTAGTCTTATACCTTAAAACATATTTAGTTATTTTTTCAATAGATCCTTGGTTGAGCTTTATAATTTGTGCATATGATAGCTTTTCACCGATATTGATAGAAATATGTGTTAAAATTTGATTTTACAAATTATTTGAAGACTTTGATGATTGAATACGAATACCATAAAACCATGTAATAAAATATGCTTTGAGACTTCTCAAAAAAATATTTGTAAATAATTTTTCATTATTTTCATAGTCTAGACAAGATAAACTGCATGGAATACACATAAAGTCTAATTAGGATCACCTTTGCCTTCATATAGAGAAATCTTAGGAGCCACATATAAAATTGGGAATGAATAAGATGAAATTTTGGGTTTAAAAGGTTGATGTAACAAGGAACATGATTCCATTGAGGGGCTATCATGAGAAATTGTTTTCTCAATTTGAGATATCATAGCTTGTAAGGAAAGAATAGTATGATCAAAAGTAACATTTTCAAAGGAGTTTGGTGGAATATAATTAACATGAGTAAGAATAGGCATGGGTTATTTTTTGAAACCAAGTGATGTTCCATACCAAGGTATGATGTTATGGGAGTAACTAGTGGGGTATAAATAAGAATGGGTGAAATAGTATGAATGGCAAGATTGGAATTAGGGGATTTGAAAACCTGAAAAAGAAAAATTTTGTGGCCAATTTATCTTGATTATCAAGTTTTTATTATGTAAGGAGACTAATGACATTATTTTCCTTTTGGGGATTCTCTTAAAGACCTTGAATAATTTCAAATAATTCTTACACTTGGTTTTGATATAGTCTAGTAAGTTATTATGTATCAATATGAGTTTCTTGTTCATGATGTACATAATATTTATCTTCATTATTTTGTACCAATTTGGATTTGTAAATTATTAAACCAAAGAATTTGAATAGTAGAATTTTTATTTTGAGAAAAAACATCATGATTTATCATTGTAAAAGAAATCAAAACAAGCTATGTTTATGAAAAAGGAGTACCACTTAATCTATTATTATGCCTTATAGTTATAAAATATAATATGAATAAACAAATCTAATGACAATAAATATAAAACAAGTAAAAATCAGGGTATAAAGGGTAGTCTAGGTAATGTTTTAAATGATTGTGTGGGATTTCAAATATACTTTCTTGTTCATAGATTAGTGTCAACCAAATATTTTAGAACACTATATATAGAGGGCAAACATGGCCTGTATCCCAATAGCCAATCTTTAAAGGTATGGTGAAATTAAATTCCAAAGGTGATATGCTCCTCTTAGGTGCACCAAAAATTTAATGTCTAATAGAGGATTTGTATGGTATAAATAAGGGATCATATGTTTTTTCAATATGACATAAGGTACATTGAAACTAAACCTAATGTTTAGTGTTGTATAATGGATTGAGTATTAGGGCACAACATTCATAAAACATATCACCACTTAGTCTATAATGACAACCACTAATTAGTTTTAACACTATCAAAACATAATTTTTAAAAACAAGCAACAAGAAAAATAGAAAATAAATAAAAGATAAAATAGAAAGATTTTGTATATAGAGATCAAAAAAATTTAACCTAGGGTTTAAAAAAATGCTTTAGTGTCATATGTTATCCAATGTGATAGTAAAATTTATTTAGTTTCAGATTAAATCCAAGGTCAAATAGGATTGACTCGTGGTGTCATATTTATATCCAAGGTCAAAGTTATTTTATTTTAGTGACAAAGATCTATATAAATTTATATGCAACCCTATGACAAAAATAAATAAAAAAAGAAATTTTCAAAAAAATAATGGGTTCACTAAAATATTAATATGTTTATTTTAATTTAATAGTGACATGGTATATATAAATAAGCTATTGATATTGATTTAGATATATAGACTATATAGAACCTAAATGTAAAATATAGTAATCTATATAATTTTAAAAGAGGTATAAATAGTAAATTGATAAGAAAATATGAAAACCTATCTAAAAGTATATTTATGCTAGTTGAGTAGGTTGATTATTGATGGAAACTACTTGTAATGACCATTTAACTGTGTCATATTTGAAAGTAAAATTTCAAACTGTGTTAGGCAAAGTCTCACTAGGAGGATATTTCCATATTTCATCCTTGTTTTTTACTGTGTTCACATCTTGGTTAGCTGTGTGATTAATTTTTATTTTTAAACACCTACAATTATTTGAGAGGGTTTTATGATTATCTATGTGTGCTGATTTGATGTATGAAATAACTAAAAAAATTAAAACCCTAGCTTCTTCACAATAAACCAAATGGATATAAAGTATAAAGTGGACAATTAGGTAAGGGGAATAGCTAAAATATCCCTAGAAAACCCCATGTAATTTGATCAGTTCCTGCATAGCCCAAGAGGGTCTTAGGCTGATGTAGTTCTCCCTACTAGAGTGAGTGAGTGAACATTGATATTTATATATGAATACAACCAGATAGATTGAATTTAATGATTAAAAATGAGTGCCCTTGATCTGAAATAAATTAAATTCATACTTGGTCTCTGATTATAAGAATAAATCAAAATTTTAAATTGGAAATATTAGTGCCCTTTTACTAAATGTGTAATAGAATTGTCTGGTGATTACTCAATGTATTTTTTAACACTTTGATGTGCTTATAAATATGAATATTTATAATATATCCATAATGACATTTCTAAAATCATGGGAGGATTAACATGAAATATATCAAATTTTAAAAATTACTATTAGAACATGGATGATAAGGGAAAACTATTGAACAAGTCCATGGTGGGGCCCTATCCACCTAGTGTAATTTTCTCCTAGAAGGTCAGAGCTATTAAAACTTGGTTGACAAGAGTTTATAAGTATAATAGGGATGTCTGAATTATGTTTTCTTATTTTGTGTTTTCAAAATAGTGAAATAGAATAGTGAAATCTCACATAGAGATTGAGAGTTAATAGAATAGAAAATATACCAACTAAGTAAAGGATATCAAGGTTAATCATTTTAAATAACTTAATTATTAAATTTGAGTCTCTATATGGTTGTATAACTGGATACAATTTTAAACATGCTTATATCATCTCTATACTCCCCTAGGTCTTTTAGTGTAAAACGTAGCTTAAAAAAATTATGTATGCTAAAAAATTAGTTATCATTCACATTAGTACCATCTTTAACATTAATATAATTAAATTATTTCATTATTTACACTTATTCCATTAGAATAAACTATTGAATTTTTACTATATTTAGTTGAATCTTATTCAACCGAAACATAATAGTGCCCTAAATTACATATGTCATGCAAAATCCTAATGAAACATCATCTACATGACACGTATAAATAATTTTATCATGTATGGGCATCAAACATGTATTTAGAGTGGATGGGATGGTTCCCTTGTCATGTATGTAAGGCATTTAAGGTATATTACTTTATCTCACATCATTAAGTATAACTTGACATTTTGTAGCTATAGTTTTTAGTCAAACTGATAGGTTCAACATAATTACTCTAAGATCCTTTCTGTCTAGATTATAAAAACTATTTATGATCATAAATTAATTAAAAAGGTCTTATATTCAAATTCCTAAGATTATTATAAAATTTTCACTAAAAATAATTATTCCTAAACTATTATCAACAAGTATTCTGTTGATCCCTATAGTTTTTAGTATAACCTAAATTTATGTGTTGTGCCCTTAACCTATAGTGTGTCTAGGGATATGTTTGGATAACTTATGTCTTAAACACCTTTCATATTATATTGTCACATTTATCTATGTTCTTAATAAGATCATCTTATGGAATAACCATCTCTAAGTAGATTATATACATGTTAGTATTTGATCATCATATTGTAAATTACACTTTTATTGCATTGTTATGGAGGCTTCCCCTCAAAGTGGATCAAGAATATTAATCAAGTATTATGTTCCTTCATCAATTAGAGTTATGTATATGTTTATGATACTCTTAATTTAGTGATATATTATGACATTATTGTGAAACACCTAGGTAATTTCATTATAAGTTGTATTAGAGTATCGATTTCTATAAGTTTATACGAAATTGGTTTTCAAATCTAGTGTTGTAATTATCTTGATGGATGAAATTTTGAATAAGAATAACTTTTGATCTAGGAATAATTTAATTATTTTTTCACCATAATAGTATTTGAATCCTTTTTTTAAAATAAATTAAAAAGTATTGCTCTAAGTTTGGAATTTTTTTTCACCCTTGTGAAAATTATTGATCATTATATTCATCTTGGTGAGATAATCACAATGGTATAATATACTAGTACACTTTTATTTAGATCACTACTCTCCATCTTAGGGTTTGTCTATGGGTTGTCCTAACACTCATAGACACAAGAAAGTGAAAGGTACTCCAAAAACTCCACACAAGGATGGCATTGAGTCTATAACTTAAGATCCTTTAGTTTCTGAGTTTCTTCGCCAAATTCAGTAGGATATACAAAGCATGGTGGTGAAATATGATCTCTATATAGTAAAAAGGGGGTATCATTAGGGTAAAAAGGGACATAGATGTTGTGAATAATCAATTGGAAATTATCAATGGGAAGTTGACCATGCTTGTGGCTTAGCTTTCATAGAATAATCTTCCACTACTCCATTTGGGTTCTCCCAATTAAAAAATTCATAATCGTAATACCAGTTTGAAGCACATAATGTAAAAAGTGGAATAACTCATGTTTGATGGCAATGATCCACTCACTTGTATTAACCAAATATATATTTTATTTGATCTACATTAGACCCCATGCATTTAAAAGGTGGTCATGGAATCTCTATATCTATAACCTAAGTAGTTCATTTTTTATAGATGGTTGCATGATTAAAATAAAATAATTGGCCTTTTTATTACCTGGTCAATGTTTATTGAGGAGCTATAGACACACAATCACAATAATGTCTCAAAAAACTAATTTAGTTAATTAATAATGTTGTAAAAAATAATGACTATTAAGGATTATATTATATAATTATAGAATATATCCTTTTGTGTGAATGACATCAATGAGGACAACATGACTAACCTGTTCTTAGGTGGGGTCAATGATAGCATCCAAATATAGATTTACATGGTTAATCTAACTTTAGTATTTAGATCCATATCATTCGCATGCAAAGCAAAGGAAAAAATATCTAGTCAAATGAAGGGATTTTCACTAATGTCTATGAATCTAATTCCACATCACCTTCACTTCCTTAGCCTAAAATATTGAACCCTCAATAAATTAAAGAGAAATGTGAAAAATGGTTTTTTTTCATCTATGAAAACAAGTGGAGCAAATGACATAAATGTGCTGAAAATAAGTATTTATGCATTGAAGGATCTTATGAAGAGAAATAATATGATGAGGCCTCAAGTGAGGATGTGAAAATTTTGAAGGAAGAATCTGAACATTCTCAAACTACTATATGTTTCTATGCACTTTGAGTTATTAGTAATCCTCAAACTCTTATGGTAGTGGGTTTCTTCAAGAAACATAAGGTGAAAATGTTGATTTACTCAGGGAGTACACATAACTTCATCAATAGTAAGTTATTTTCTCTAACTTTATGCACAATGGAGAAGAATTTATAGGGAATTTTTATGCCCTTTCATTCTAAAAGTATGACATTTGGACAACATGGATTATAGATAAATTCGTCACAATTGGTTAGTTTACATCAAATGACAAATATTTTTAAAATAGTGGTTGAATAATTATTAGCATGTTTGTTTATCATATAAGTTCAACCAAAAAATGTGTCTACACTTCCTTATTTATATTTTATTCTTGATGACCACCCAATTTTTTTTAGTGCCATGCCAAAAGAACTAAAACCAAGAAGATAATATGATCATGTCATTAGACTTCTTTTAGGTGGTAAACCACCAAACATCAAACATATAAGTATCCATATGCCCATAAGAATGAAATTTAAAATATGTTATTGGAGATACTAGAGGAAGCTATTATTAGACATATCAAAAGTGAATATTCATCTATGGTGTACCCAAACTATTGCTAACTCAACAAGTACAAAATCAAAGATAAGTTTCTTATTCTAATAATTAATGAGTTTTAGTTGAATTACATGGTGTTGTTTATTTTTAAAAATTAGATCTTATTATAGGTATCATCAAATTTAGATCAAAGATAATAATATACATAAAACATCTTTTAAAACTCATGAAGGCCATTATGATTTTATGGTTATATCTTATGGTCTCACAAATTCACCATCTACATTTTAGAGTATGATGAATATTATTTTTAGTCCTTTTTTTAGGATGTTTGTGTTGGTGCTTTTTGATGACATCCTACTATACAAAAAAACATGGGAAGAACACTTGAATCATGTGAAACATGTACTATTAGTTTTAAACCAACATTTGATTTATGTCAAACCTTCTAAATGTGTTTTTGGATTCCAAAAGGTGGAGTACTTGGGTCACATTATTTCACATGAAAGAGTCAATGTCGACCCTAATAATATCAAAGCTATGGTGGATTGTAAAGTGCTAAATATCCTCATGAAAATTCATGGAGTTTTTGGCTTAACATCTTACTATCACATATTTGTAATAAATTATTGCATAATAATAGCTCCAATCACATTTTTTTATGAAAAACTCATTCCATTAGAGTGAAACAATTACCCAAAATTTTGATAAGATGAAAGAGGATATGTGTACCAATCTATTTTTGGCTAACCCTCATTTTTCTAAAACTTATTTTCTTGAATGTGATGCATCAGTATAAGGGATAGGGATAATAATCATATAATAAGGAAGACCCATTACATTTGAGAGTCATAAAAATAATGGGGGAAATATAATCAAGCCAATCTATGAGAAACAGATGATGGGTATTCTTCATGTAGTCAAGTAATGGAGACCTTATATGATGGGTAGACGCTTTAAGGTAAAAAGTAGTCATGATATTATAAAATATTTTTTAGAACAACATTTGTGATTTAAAGAAAAAAAGATGGATTAATAGCATGTCATAATATGACTTTGAAATATTATATAATAAATAAAAATAGAATATGGTATTAGATGCATTACCTAGGAGGTATGAATCAATGGAGACATGTTTATGCATAGTGACTATTTAGTAGGAAGATCGGTTAGAAGAGGCAAGATCTAAATGAGAGAATGGAAGGGATACAAAGGTTCTAATTTAGAATATTTAGTATGGTTATAATGTTTCTAAAAATTTTGAGTGGAAATGGAGTGAATTATGGCATAAAAATATATTATACCTTTGTAATAATTTTATCCTCAAACACAAGATCCTTTAGGAGATTTGTGCATCTCCAATAAGGGGCCATTTGGTATTTTTAAAAATTATCATATAATCAAGAAAGTTTTATAGTTTGAAGGACTAAAGGGAGATATACAAATTTTTTTGGTACAATGGATGTTGTTTCAATAGAATAAATGTGAAATAATTAAGGCACTAGATCTTCTACATCATTTATCCATCACTAGCCAACGATGGGAAGAGGTTAAATGGATTTCATTATAGGGTTTCTAAGGTCTAAAGGTAAAAATGCCATCATGGTAATTATGGATAGGGTCATGAAATATTATCATTTTTATTCCTTATCATAACCATTTTATCCAGTATGATAGTTATTGCTTTCCTCAATTTAGATTAAAAGTGTATGGTACTCCCAAGATCATTATAAGTGATCTTGATAACATATTTATATGTTAATTTTGGACCAATTTATTTGCATATGTATGTACTTATTTGGATCATATCTCATCATATCATCTTTAATATAATGGTTAAATAGAGGTTTTTAACAAAATCCTACAAAGATATCTCTATTTTTTCATTAGATAAACATGAATGATGGTTTTATTAACTATCATTAACAAAATGGTGGTATAACACTTCCTTCCATACCTCTTTCAAAATGTCTCCATTTTTAAAACTTCATGGTTATCTTCCCCCATATATGAATTCATCCTAGAAGGTGTACTCGAAGGTCTAAGCTAATGAATAACACATTCAACATCAATAAGAGCTAATAAATTGTTTGAGATAGAAATTATCAATGGCACATAATCGAGTGAATCGTCAAGTAGATCAACACCATAGTGATAGGAATTCTAAAATAGGTGATTGGGTCTTTGTGTGATTGAATAAACATAAGTGGATGTATCTAAAGAAATATAAAAAGGATTAAAGAAATCTCCTAAGTATTATGTCCCTTATTTTATCCTATAGAAAATTGGCAGTGTGGCATATACGCTAAAACTACCTAGTCAACTTACATCATGTATTTCATGCATTGTTTTTGAAGATGGTAATTCGAAACATAATTTCTACTCGAAATAAGTTACCATAAATCAATGAAGAAGGAAAAGTCATTATGGAACCTAAGAAGATGATTAACACATGCACTAAAACTCATAAACAAGGGAAATTAATGAGTATTCTATCAAGTGGAGGAATCTAAATAATGAATATGTAGCATCGGAGGATGAAGCTTTCCTAAAACAACATCTAAAATTCATTTAGTGTTTAGGGAAATGTTTTTTTTAAGGGAAGGGGCATACTACACCCTTAATCTATAATGTTTATAGGGATATTTGTGGCTAACTTGTGGCTTATATACCTTTTATATTATCTTGTCACATTTTTCTGTGTTCTTAATAAGAATAGCCTTGGAAATAAACATGGATAAGTAGATAATATATAAGAAATAATAGCCAGTAGTTGATCATCATATTACAAAATCATCTATTATTGCATTGTTGTAGAGGTTTCTCCCTCAGAGTGGCTTAGTCATATCTATCAAGTATTCTGATCTTTCATCAATTATTATTGTGGATTTGTTTATTTTTCTCTTCATTTTGTGATATATTATTCCATTGGTATGAAATGTCTAAGTAATTTCATTACAATATAATATTAAGTGTTAATAAATAATATGTTTGAAATGAATTTCATCATTCTCAAAGTTGATTAAATCATAACTATCTTTAAAAGATTTAATAGTAGAAGAAAAGTGAGATAGCTTAATATCACTTAGAAATGTTATGTCGTATAATATTTTTCAAAGGATATACTTGTACACATTGATTTTGGTAAGTAATCTAATTATACATGTATATTAGCATGAGTATTTTGTAACTGATCCATAATATCATAATATTTTTCAACAAGAAACCTAACCTTGAGAGCTCAAAGGATATGGAAGAATTTTCAGATGTTCCCACCTTAAGATTAAGGAATATTAGGAGGGACTATTATATTATTTTATTGATCCTTACATTTCATAGCATGGTCCACCTCATAAAAATAGAAAAATCTAAATTAAAATGAGAGACATGATTATATAAGGCAACAAAGTTCTTATATTATTAAAAAGTGTAGAAATACCTAAACATAAAACACTACAAAAATTACATTAAACCCTAACATGTCTTGAAAAATATTCTAAAAATTTATGATTTAAAACTGGAAACATATATTTCAACAAGAAGATTATAAACTTGTATAATAAAAATACCATGATAGACAATAATATAGATATGCTAGAAATATACCATATAGATTTAAACATTTGTAAACATTACATAATAGAATTACATCTAAGAAAATCTATACTCATAAAAAGAGATATATTACACATAGACATACAAAATTTACAATAACTTATACAATCAATTACTAGGGTTTGAAGAATACGAATTTACATAGAAAAGGTAACAAAAAAAAATCACAACTTTAGTAATCACAATAACAGTTAAAAACAAAAGTTTAGAAATTTTGAAAGGACATAAAAAAGAGATTAGAATAGTAGATCTAATAAAATGTGATAGATAAACTCTAAAACAATTAGATCAATTAACATGTGACACTATATGAAAAAATATATAACTCAAAGGGAGAAAAAAAGCAATTAGCTTAATAAAATTTAAAACTATCAAAAAAAGAACAAAAATTTAACTTTAGTTAAGCATAAATAACATGCAAAATAATGTAAGCTCACCAATATGTTTGGTGGAAACAACAAGGTACAATACATCTACTCACACATATTTAATTAATCATAATCAAATATAAAATAGTAAAATCAAATGTAATTAATTTTCTAATTTCAAATAAAAAAAATGATAAAGAGACAGTTTTGAGAAGTATTTTATCTATGTATAATATGAAAATAGTTTCCACAATCTAACAATGAAATGTCAAAATGGTGATGCTTAGAAAATTTGAGATGACTTATGCACTTACCAAATTGGACATTCCACATTTTTAGTTACTAAGACCATAGACTCCATGTTTTTTAAAGATAATCAATATAACAAATATGACTGATAATTACATTCATCAAAAATGATGTGGCTTTGAAATCATTGCTCAATATGTTAGATCTTCATATCGATTAATGGAAAATTTATCTTCTTTTTAAAATCTAAATAGTGCACTTGAATCTGTAAAGGATAACAAAAATTATTTGTTTTAAGCTTTGTGTTCAGGGTCAACCTAGGTTTTAAGCACCATAAACCTACTAGGGCTCTTAATAATACACAATATCGAAGGAAACACACCAAGTAAAATGAAATTCAGTGATGTGGTTCAATGTGATGGAAGTATGTCACCATAATAATTTGCAATACTACAATTAGTGATTTATTTCTTCTAAAATGGAGTGACAATAAATGATATATGTTGTCTCAATTTTCTTTATATTTTTGAATGCCTTCTCTATATACTTGCATTGAATGCTTATATTTATTGATTGTTCTAAATGCAATAATATACATTTACATTTATAAACCTCTTGAATTCAAATTGTGAAGTTCGTAGGTATGCAAGCCAACAATAAACACGTAAAATTACCAACAAAACATGGTCCACAACTTTCGAGGGACCATAAATGGGTGAAAAGAACTCACAACCGAGAAACATATATAGTACATTTATGAATCCTAAAGTGAACCCCAAATGGGTGAAAAGAACCGACAATCAAAAAATATATATTACAATGAATTTTTATAGGATAAATATTGTAAATAGAGAAGAATAAGGAAGAGACAAGAGGAAGGAGAGAAAATGACGATGTATAAAATAAGAACAAATAGAAGCAACATAAAATGCAACAATAAAACTTATACTGAACCACTAATTGATAAACATACAAGTATCTATTACAACAAAATTTTACGACAAACAAATACAAATAACCCACTTTTAAGTGTACAGATTGAAAAAGAATATGTATTCCATGCTTGTGAAAGATCATAAAGAAATCCTCAAAGTGCAAGAAAAGTATTAAAGAATGCGTAATAATGAAGAAAATATTCCCTTTTCACTAGTGCTTGTGCGCAGGTTGAAGAATGACGCCGAGAGGCTTTTGTATACATCAATACAATTAGGAATAGAAGCTTTTATTAAAAGAATTGGTAAAAGAGATTAAAAAGGCGCACAACTAAATAACAACCCCAATGAGAGATAATAAATGGTAGTGCCATATAACTTTTTATCATAAAGAATTAATAAAAGATATGAGTAATCTTTATAACTACGTGTCATGTAAGAATAGCTTCTTTACATTTAAAAAAGTATTTTAGTAGCAGAAAAGTAGAATTAGAATGGACAAAAGCAAAGCTTCAAGATTTCGAGGTGGGCATATTATCTTAAAAGATAATTATCTTATTTATGACTTGAAACGCATCCTTTTTAATAAATGCTAAGCTATTCTGATTTGGCATGTACTTTTAACAAAGCAGTTATGTAATTTTATAGTTAATCTTCACTTTAAAAAGTGCATTAGATTCCTAAAGTACATAATGATCAAATTGCATAATTATAGACTTAAATGTTATAATTAATTTAAAAATTATAAATAATAAGAATTGATAACTTTATTTCATTATGATATTTGCAGCGGGGCAGGGGGTTTATGACTTGCTATTTTTTGTTTTATGGTTTAGTAATATATAAAACTCCCTATAATATGTGCATTCACATACATTAAAATTAGGCTGAAATAACTTCTAGCATTTGTGAGAGATGTATTGCGTTATCTTTCTTACTATTATTATCAAATCGATATATGTATTTTCATAAGTTTCTTCATCTTTTTTAATTTTTTTTTTTATATAGTTTGTATATTGCTGACATTATTGATTTGGGTGATGATATTCTTGAGCACTTTTATTTTGATCAATGTTATTTATTAATTTTATAATATTGGTTAAAAATGTTTTTTGACTTTAAGAATCCAAATTAAATTTTTAGATATGATTTTTTTTTTAAAATAGCATAAGTATTCAAAACACTATATCAACTAAGAAAAATAATGGCACTACGGGGAAAGTTCTAAATATAGTGAATTTAGTAAATCAAATTTGCCCTAGTGCTGAAATTTAGAAATGAAAAGATTGAATAGTTGATAATTGAAAGGAAAAATAGAAAGAGATGAATGAAGAGATATTAATACGTAAATTTGATCTACTTAAGTTCTATAAATAAATGTGATGTTGAAAAACAAAATCTAGATCTGGGTAGAATGTCTCCCAAAGAACATATTTTGTTTTTTGTGGATGACCACTGTCTGTAATGGTTAAACCACTTCATATGGTTGAATATTATAGTTTTAGCCATATGTGGAAAACAGCTATGAATATGGCCTTGTTGATCTTTCATGTCGTAATTTTTTTGTGATGCTTTGTCATCAACAGAGGTTTGGGAATCTTTCCTCACTAAGTAAAATTAGTGTATGTATTCATAAAAATATATTAACATATGATGTATCCCTATCTCACTGCAATACTAAAAAAATATATGAAATGTGCAAGTTAGTGGCCCAATGCTCATTTAGGGTTGCATCTACATATATCTTGCATACCAAGAATCAAGGCTTGTGTAGCTTTATGCATGTCAGTGACCCAACCCAAGTGAGAGAAATGACTTCACCTCCTTTCTTTAAGATATCAATGATAAATCTATATTGTTCTTATTGTACAAATATGTAGCCACGAAACTTTAAGGAATGGTGAGGGTAAAATATGATCAATGTGTAGGTAATTTTAGGATTTAATAGTATATATACTTAATTTATGGCTAACTAACTTAATTGTTTGATCTAAATGTCTTGGGATACATGTGCATATATGCCCGTTTGAATTCAAATTTGGACACATTATCACATAGGTCGACATAGAAAAGAGTAAGAATTTAAAATCAAGGTATGACAAATCAACACAAGCCATAAAGGACCCACAAAGGATATATTTGACCTCTTTTATATGGTAAATAATTTTTATACCAATTTTTTACTATAAAAAATGGTAATAATAGAAATATGCCATGTGTAGACACCTAATTTTAGTGCAAGACCCTTTTCCATAGGTCTTTACCCTATGTTGTCATCACACTTGTGTATAATTTCTTATTTATGGGACTTATCCTACTCCACAATACCCCTCATTTGGTCCTTAAGTCCTCCAAATGAATTTGACACTTATCTATGTTTATTGAATTTCATCCCCAAGTCTAATTACACACATCATACTACTACTCAAATATCGCGCTATATGTTTTCTTGGGGAAGGATCACCAGTCATGGCGATCTTGCCCTAAACATGAATGATAGGCCCATAGTGATCCAAAAATCAAAATCTTTGTTTGAAATATAATTCAATAAATAAGAACAACACAATTGTAATAATGTTATCTCTGAGAAGAGATGTTTTATTGCTCAAAATTGCAGATACAACATATGCCTATTTCTGAGAAGAGATGTCTAATTTTCATTTCAGGTTATATCTTCATTTATACACATTTTGAAGGTAGGAGGAGGATGTGTAAGGTCACCAATCTCAAGGGAGATTAAGTGGTTTGACATCCATGATTTACAACAATACATCAAGGAATTACTATTTTTAGAAACTTACTACTTCTAGACTGCACTACTAAAATTCAAATTTGGGGCACTTTTATTTAGTTTTTAAGGGTCAAAATCCATCAAGAAAATATCCTTACCATCTCATGGTGTTACCCTCATTCTTAGGTTTCCAATGCTTCAAATGGGTAGTCAAACAGAGTTATGGTGTAAAAGTTATGGCTCTCGAAAGTTCTGCCACCAATTGGGATATAACCATCACCTGAATTGTAGCTTGAAATGTTGCTCATATCACATAGATCTTGTTCTTCATAATTTTTTGGGTCTCTTTTCCTTTTTATATGCTCCATGTTCCATGATTTATGTTTCTTATTATTTATCAGGAAGACCTAAGTGTGAATTATGTCATGGAGCATCCTATTTATACCAAATCATCCCAAGCCATACAAAATGGGGAAGAAAAGACAAAAATTCAGAGAGAGAGTGAATCATTTTAATAGATATTACTATGATTTTGATAGACTCATTCATTTTGTATCACCCTCTTGTACCAAAATATGTTCTTAGTTTAATTGCATTTAGTTTCATCTTGATATCTATGGAAGAGGAGGCTCAAAATCCTTTCTTCAAATATCAATCATGTTACATATAACTACTTTGAGGCTTGATTTCTATGTGCACATATACAACTAGAACTATGACAATTGTTGCCTAATCCATGAATTTTTTTTATAAGTTGATGATAATCTATATCAAGAAGGAAGAAGACATCATTTTTTCATTTCTACACATCAAAACATATAATTTCAATGTAATGTACTTAGAGAGAGGTATAATAGTAGAATGGTGAATAAGTAGTTTAGCACCACATGTATAAGAATGAAGAGTTGGGTAGATGATAACTAGTATGAATAAAGGGGCATATAATATTATAAAAAGAACATGTATTTGTAATTAGGTCTTACTCCAATAGGAGGTTGCCCCCTAGAAAAGGCCAGTGCTACAGAGTTATTCCTTCCATAAAAGGAATTGTGTGTAATCAGCATGTTATAGTCAATATATGAGTCATTTAATATTATTAATTAGCTATTGTGAGAGTGAGGTTCCTAACATCTAGTATCAGAGTGATTTTTAAGGCAAACTTTTTTCCTTTATAGGAGGGAGAGTTTTAGAGTATTGTAGTATTGTGAGTATGAAGTATTATAGTATTATTACTTATGAGGTCAACATTCTTCTTTGGAGTGCATTCCAAATTTATGTTAATCACACCATTTCCCAATATTCTCTTCCTTTTTCTTTTAATTTTGGCCTTGTGGTTAACCTTCATTGTCACTTTTCCATTTTGAAGGCTAACTCTTCCTATTCATTCTTCCATGCTTCTGCTCAATCTTCACCGTGAACTTGTACACCTCATCGAGGGTTTCCAAATTGAATATTTCCATCTCACCCTATAAATACCATTGTATTCCACCATGATATTTGAGAACCTTATGTTTCTCACTCTCTTGGATGCCTAATCTTGCAGATAGAGAATGAAAAATGTCAATGTAATCTTGAACACATTGTTCTTTACATTAGTGAAGTTGTTACCACTCTATATACATATCATCATATGATCCAATGGGGTATTTTTCTTCCATTAGATCTTTTATGAAATCATCCCAAGTAGGTTGTGCCTCAAGGCCAATATCATCTATACTAAATCTCTTCTTGTACACTTCCCACCAATTTTTGATAGGCAATGATTCTTTAAAAAGACCAAAAGTGATCTTCTCTTTATCGGTGAATTTATTTAAAGAAAAATAGGAATATAATTGATCCAACCAATTTTATACTACATCAACATTGATTTTTCCTTAAAATATAGGGATATCAATATTCACCTGAACCTTGAAAGGTGTTGGGGCACAAAAATGATGTGGGGGTACATATGAGGAGCCAAAATTTCCCATCAAGATTTGTTAGAGAATTTGGATGAATTATTGTAGAATTTATGCTTGTTTTTGTTGGAGGGATTCATTCACCATTTCCTTGAAAGTATTAAATTTCTCAGTGTTATCCACCATTTGAGGTCATTTGGAGTGAATAGGCAGATAGTTTAGAAGCTCTATTGTTTTCCACCCAAGCTTCTTGTAGCCTGACCTCATCCTCACGATCATACACTCTCAAGACAAATTGATCTGATACCACTAGACCAAAACTCATAAGCTTTAGTTGAAATATAATTCAAGAAACAAGAATTAAACAATTGTAATAATGTTATCTCTAAGAAGAGATGTTTTATTTCTCAAAATTGTAGATACAACATATCCCTATCTCTAGGAAGAGATGTTTGATTTCCATTTTAGGTTACATCTTCATTTATACACTTTTTTAAGTTGGGAGGAGGATGTGAAACGTCACCAATATCAAGAGAGATTAAGTGGTTTGCCTTCCATGATTTACAACAATACAATATTTTGAATAAGTATTATTTTTAGAAACTTCTTATTTTTAGACTACACTACTAAAATTGAAATTTGGGGCACTTTCATTTAGTTTTCTAGGGTCAAAATGCGTCGAGTACATCTCCATTCCATCTCACGTCATTCCCCTCATTCTTAGTTTTTCTATGGTTCAAAAGAGGAGTCAAACAAAGCTGTGGTGCAAATGTTATGGCTCCAAAAAGTTCTGCCACCAATTGAGGTAAAAGCCTCACCTGAATTATCAGTTGAAATATTGCTTAAATCACATAGATCTTATTATTCATCATTTTTTGGGTCTCTTTTCCTTTTTATATGATCCATGTTCCATGACTTATTTTTCTTATTATTTATCAGGAAGACCTAAGTGTGAATTATGTCATGCATCATCCTATTTATACTGAATCATCCCAATCCATAGAAAATGGGGAAGAAAAGACAAAAAATTAGAGAGAGAGTGAATCATTTTAATATATATTACTATGCTTGTGATAAAGTTATTCATTTTGTATCACCCTCTTATACCAAAGTATATTATTATTTTAATTGCATTTGGTTTCATCTTGATATCTATAGAAGAGAAGGCTCAAAATCCTTTCTTCAAATATCAATCATGTTACATATAACTACTTTGAGGTTTGATTTATGTGTGAATATATAAAACTAAAACTATGACAATTGTTTCCTAATCGATGATTTTTTTGTTTTATGTTGATAATAATCTATATCAATAAGTAAGAAGACAACATTTTTTCATTTCTACACATCAAAACATATAATTTCAATGTAATATACTTAGAGAGGGATATAATAGTAGAATAGTGAATAAGTAGTTTAGTACCACATGTATAAGAATGAAGATTTGGGTAGATGATAAATAATATAAATAAAGGGACATAGGATATTATAAAATGATAAAAATAATAAGTATTTGTAATTACTTCTTGATCTAATAGGAGGTCGCCCCCTCAAAAAGGCCATCACTACAGAGTTATTCCTTCCATAAAAGGAATTATGTGTAATAAACGTGTTATAGTCAACATATGAGTCATTTAGTATTATTAATTAGCTATTATGAGAGTGAGGTTCCTAACATATGGTATCAGAGTGATTTTCAAGGCAATTTTTTTTCCTTTACAAGAGGAAGAGTTTTAGAGTATTGTAGTATTGTGAGTTTGAAGTATTGTTACTTGTGAGGTCTCTAATAGATATTTATTTTCTAGTAGCTAATATTACAATCAATAATGAATTGTTAGTTATTATCTCTAGTTATATGAGTGGTTATTATGTACGTAGGCATGATTTATATTAAGGTGAGGAAAAATTTTACATTATTTTATGCATTGAATATTTTCTCATTTAAAGATTCCTCACAATTTGGCATTTTACTTAGTGTTTGGAGCTTTTTTTTAATATTTATATCCCATAAGTTTAAGTTTTTTTCTTCGAATGCTTTCATCTAGGTCATATCTTTTGTTTGGGAAATTCTTGTGAGCTCGACTCAGTTCAATAGGTGTCAAATAGATCTGAAAGAACCAAATCTAAAAAGGTCTTTATGGCTAAAAAATTATTGTTTGTATTTCCATAGTAGATAAATAGATCACAACTATATACAACACTTATCTATTACAATGACATGTAACTTCCTCTCCACATCTACTGGCTTGCCGTATAATTGACAACTCATCTCTGCTTGGATCGACAGTGGATCTTGACATTGCCATGAAATCCCAACTTTTTAGCCCTTATTGGTCTCAATCTTGTAGTTTGGATCTTCTCACCAACTACCATGTCTCACCTCTTGGTCCTCCTTAGCTTCTCCACACTAGATCTCAAAATTTTCTAGAACTAGTTTGACTTGGCTTTTGTATGATGGACTATACTTTTGCTATGATTGATAAATAGAAGGTTGAATGGTTTCCTATGAATGATAGGAAGAGAAATGAAGAGATAATAAGATAAAGAGTCATGTTGACTCTATATTCAACACTTATATAAGGATAAGCTAGCTTTATGTTACTATTTTACAAGGATAATGAGTCTTAACATTCAAGCTTTCATCAACAATGAGGATTAAAACATTGATATTAAAATTTACATTATCAGCATGATGTTTACCTAAATCATTTCTTTTAATCATTTTATGAGTTTCAAACTTGAGATAAAATAATCAAATCCTAAAAATCTATTTAGCTAATATAACATCCTTCTTGGGTTGATTTATTAAAAAGACAAAACATGTACTTTTGATCATACTATATAGATTTATTTCCCATTATGAGATATTTACAATTCATTAAAACTAAAATTAATGACAAAACAAAATTTTCCATTAAAGGGTACCTAATTTCAACATCTCTTAGCTGTTGGCTCATATATCTTATGGTGATTCTAATCATATTGTATAATGGAAACACTTATGGTCTTATTGGATGAGTTAATGTATAGGATAAATGTTTTGTTTATGTCATGTCTTACAAATACAAAATCACAAGAAATTATAATTATGATTTCATGAAAAAATCATTTGATCCTACATCCCATAGGTAAATCTAATTTTACCTAAGTAAAATTTGTACAAGGTTAGATTTAAAAATATATTTGCATACAAATTTGATTTTACAAAAGAAATATCTTAAACCATATTGATCTTTTGTAAAAGGTAGTTTATTAATGGCCTTAAGGTGATCTAAACGAATTGATATTTTTATAAAATTGAAATTTTGAGCAATGATATTTAGATATGTAATTATATCAAAAAAATACTCAAAACACCAATCTACCTCAAAATTTAGAGCAATTAAAATTATAATGAAAGTAAATTAAACTTTTACATCAGCAACATAACCTAAAAATATGATTGAGATAATATTTAAAAAAAAGAAAAATTAAATTATTATGGAAGTGGGATTTCCAAAATAAACTCAGATTTACGAAGAACTTATATTAGCTTTCCAATGGTTCAAACGAGGAGTCAAATGGAGCTATGGTGCCAAAGTTATGGCTCTCAGAAGTTTTGCCACTAATTGGGGTAGAACCAACACTCAAATTTTCACCAAAAATATTTTTCAGATTATTCCTCCATCATTGAGAAGAAATGGTGCCCATTGCATCAAGATTTGTCATCAAGTGTGGCAGTTGTGTTTTGATTTGATTCCTAATGCATACATGGAATGGACTGTGTTTTGTGGAGCTATGTAGGCCTGATTGTTCACCATTTCTATCTAACCATCAGTATATGGATGGAAGGCCATGAAATTATTCATCTTATCATCTATTTCATTCTTTTTTGTGTGTTGTTTATGTAGTCAGGGCTGCAACATTAGTCCTTTTGGATTCATGTGGCTTGACCACCAAGAGAATGAATTTCTTGGCAATAATTGGGTAAACAGATGAAGAAGGTGGTACCTTTGGTACCCTATAGTACCATGTTCCAAGAGTGAGGGTGAATCTTAAAGTTCTTGATTTATAGATACCATGTTGATCATACATGAATGGCTGACCAAAGAGTACATCATAAACATCTAGATTGACCACATCACATAAGACCTCATCTTAAAAAGTTTTTATTTCATATGAGATAAGACATTGGTCGGTGACATGAAGGTTTCTCCTTGGACTCAACCATCCAATATTTTATGGCTTTGGGTGAAGCTTCATGTATAAATTTAGGCTTTTCACAACATTAGCAGAGATTAAATTCTTTTGACTCCCACTATCAAGAATGAAATATAGAGGTTTTCCTTTCACCCATAACTTAGAGTGAAATAAACTTTCCTTGTCATTTAGCCTCTCCTCATGGGTTTGTGATGAATCAACTATGGTATTAGGCTCATTATCTACAATCTCTTCATCCTCTTTGACTACAGGGTGTGTATGAGGTAGAGTAGTAGATGTTGAGGATTGTGACTCAAAAATTAAGGACTTGATGGCTCCACTTTCTTATTTGGAGTGCATTATATATTTGTGGTAATCACACCATTTCCTAGTCTTCCTTTCCTTTTGCTTTTAATTTTGGACTCATGTTTGACCTTCTTTATCTCTTTTCCATTTTGAAGACTGAATCTTCATATTCATTCTTCCATGCTTCTGCTCAATCTTCACCGTGAACTTGTACACCTCACCAAGGGTTTCCAAATTAAAGAGTTCCATCTCCCCCTATATATACCATTGTATTCCACCATGATATTTGATAACCTTGTGTTTTTAATTTTCCTAGATGCCCAATCTCACAGATAGAGAATGAAAAATGTTAGTGTAATCTTGAACATAAGATTCTTTACCTCGGTGAAGTTGTTGCCACTCTATATATAGATCATCATATACTCCAATGGGGTAGTGTTCTTCCTTTACATATTTTATGAAATCATTCTAGGTAGGTTGTGCCTCAAGGCAAATATCATCTATACTAAATCTCTTTTTGTACACTTCCCACCAATTTATGATAGGTAATGATGCTTTCAAAAGATCAAAAGTAATCTTCTCTTTATCAATGAATTTATTTAAAGAAAAATAGGAAGATAATTAATCCAACCAATTTTGTACTACATCAACATTTATTTTACCTTCAAATATAGGGATATCATAATTCACCTGAACCTTTAAGGGTGTTGGGGCACTAAAATGATGTGGGGGTGCATATGAACAACTAAAATTTCCTATCAAGATTTGTTGGAGAATTTAGCCAAATTGTTTTAGCATCTAATGCTTGATGCTAGTGGAGGGCTTCATTCACTATTTCCTTGAAAGGATTAGATGTCTCAATTTTATCCACCATTTGAGGCCATTTTGAGTGAATAGGTATATAGTTTGGAAGCTCTATTATTTTTCACTCAAGCTTCCTGTAGCCTGACGTCATCCTCTAGACCATACACTCTCAAGATAAACTAATATAATACCAATGATCCAAAACATAGAAGCTTTTGTTGAAAGAAAATTCAATAAACAAGAACAATATAATTGTAATAATTTTATCTCTTAGAAGAGATGTTTTATTGCTCAAAATTATAGATACAACATATGCCTATCTATGGGAAGAGATGTTTGATTTCCATTCTGGGTTACATATTCATTTATACACATTTTTAAGGTATCAAGAGTATTTATAAGGTCACAAATATCAAGGGAGATTAAGTTGTTCAATTTCTATGATTTACAACAATACAAAATGTGAAGAATTGCTATTTTTAGAAACTTAATATTTTTAGACTACACTACTAAAATTGAAATTTGGGGCACTTCCATTTAGTTTTTAAGTGTTAAAATCCACTGAGTAGATCTCTATTCCATCTCACAACATTCTCCTCATTCTTATATTTCCAATGGTTCAAATGGGGATTCAAACAAATCTATGGTGCAAAAGTTATGGCTCCCGAAAGTTCTGCCACCAATTGGGGTAGAACTGTCACCTAAATTGTCACAAGAAATGTTGCTCGGATCACATAGATCTTGTTCTTCATCATTTTTTGGGTCTCTTTTCCTTTTCATATTATCCATGTTCCATGATTTATGTTTCTTATTATTTATGAGGAAGACCTTAGTGTGAATTATGTCATGGAGTATCCTATTTATACCAAATCATCCCAAGCCATACAAAATGGGAAAGAAAAGACAAAAATTCATAGAGAAAGTGAGTCATTTTAATATATATTACTATGCTTGTGATAGACTCATTCATTTTGTATCACCCTCTTGTACCAAAAAATGTTCTTAGTTTAATTACATTTGGTTTCATCTTGATATCTATGGAAGAGGAGGATCAAAATCCTTTCTAGAAATATGAATCATGTTACATATAACTACTTTGAGGTTTGATTTATGTGTGCATATATACAATTACAACTATGAAAATTGTTGCCTAATCCATGATTTTTTTGTTTTAAGTTCATGATAAGCTATATCAAGAAGGAAAAAGACATCATTTTTTCATTTCTACACATCAAAACATATAATTTCAATGTAATGTACTTAGAGAGGGATAAAATAGTAGAATAGTGAATAAGTAGTTTAGTACCACATATATAATAATGAAAGTTGGGTAGATGAAAACTAGTATAAATAAAGGGGCATATGATATAATAAAAGGATAAAAATAAAAAGTAATTTTAATTAGGTCTTGCTCTAATAGGAGGTTGCCCCATAGAAAAGGCCAATACTATAGAGTTATTCCTTTCGTAAAAGGAATTATCTGTAATCAAAATGTTATAGTCAACATATGAGTCATTTAGTATTATAAATTAGCTATTGTGAGAGTGAGGTTCCTAACTTTTGTTATCATAGTTCTTTTCAAGGCAATTTTTTTTTCCTTTACAAGAGGGAGAGTTTTAGAGTATTGTAGTATTGTGATTTTAAAGTATTGTTACTTGTGAGGTCTCTAGTAGATCATTACTTTATAGTAGCTAATATTGAAATCAATAATGAATTTTTAATTATGATCTCTAGTTATATGATTGGTTATTATGTATGTAGGCATGAGTTATATTGAAGTGAGGAACTTTTTTGCATTATTTTATGCATTGAGTATTTTCTCATTGAAAGATTCCTCAAAATTTGGAATTTTACTTAATATTGGAGCTTTTTTATAATAGTTATATCCCATAAGTCTAAGGTGTTCTCTTTGAATACTTTTATCTAGGCCGTATCTTTTGTTTGGTGAATATCTTATGGGCTTGACTCAGTTTAATAGGTGCCAAATAGATCTGAAAGAACCAAATTTAAGAAGGTCTTTATGGATACAAAATTATTTTTGGTATTTCCATAGGATATCAATAAATCAAAACTATTTACAACACTTATCTATAACAAAGACACACAACTTCCTCTCTGCATCTACTGGCTTGCCCTATAATTGATAGATTGTCTCTACTTGGATCCATAATGGATCTTGACATTGCCATGAAATCCCAACTTTTTAGGTCCTTCTTGGTCTCAATATTGTATTTTGGAGCTTCTCACCAACTACCATGTCTCACATCTTGGTCCTCCCTAGCTTGTCCACACTAGATCTCAAAGTTTTCTGAAACCATTTTGACTTGGCTTTTGTATGATGGACTATGTTTTTGATATGACTAATAAATAGAAGGTTGAATGGTTACCTATGACTAATAGGAAGAGAACTTAATATTTAATAAGATAAAGAGTTATTTTTATTGTATATTCAACACTTATATCAGGATAATCTAGCTTTTTGTTACTATTTTACAAGGACAATGAGTCTTATCATACAAACTATCATCAATAACGAGGATTCAAACATTGATATTAAAAGATACATTATCAGTAAGATGTTTACCTAAATCATTTCCTTTAATCACTTTATGAGTTTGAAACTTGAGATAAAATAATGAAATCTTAAAAATCTATTTAGCTAATATACCATCTTTCCTAAGTTGTTTTATTAAAAAGATCAAACATGTACTTTTGACCATACTATATAACTTTATTTCCCATTATGATATATTTAAAGTTAATTAAAACTAGAATTAATGACATAACAAAATTATCCATTAAATAATACCCATTTTAAGCATCTCTTATCTATTGGCTCATATATCTTATGCTGATTCTAATCATATTGTATAATAGAAACACCTATGGTCTTACTGGATGAGTTAATGTATAGGATAAATGTTTTGTTTATGTCATGTTTTATAAATACAAAAGCACAATAAATTATAATTATGATTTCATGAAAATAGAATTTGATCCTACATCCCATAGGTAAATATAATTTTACCTAAGTAAAATTTGTACAGGGTTATATTTATCTATAAATTTAGAAATATATTTGCATACAAATTTGATTTTACAAAATAAATATCTAAAACCATATTGATCTTTAGTAGAAGGTAGTTTATTAATGGCCTTTAGGTGATCTAAATTAATTTATATTTTCATAAAATTGAAACTTTAAGCAATGATATTTGGATATGTAATTATATCAAAAACTACTTAAAACACCAATCTACCTCAAAATTTAGAGAAATTATAATTATAATGCAAGTAAATTAAACTTTCACATCAACAACATAACCTAAAGTTATGCTTGAAATAATATTGAACAAAATAAAAATTAAATTCTTATGGATGTTGGATTTCCATAATAAACTTAGATTTATGGACAACTTATATTGGATTTCCAATGGTTCAAATGGGGAGTCAAACAGAGCTATGGTGCAAAAGTTATGGCTCCCAAAAGTTATACCACA
The DNA here is from genome assembly GCA_037957365.1 of Torreya grandis. Lineage (NCBI taxonomy): Eukaryota > Viridiplantae > Streptophyta > Pinopsida > Cupressales > Taxaceae > Torreya > Torreya grandis. The sequence continues at coordinate 1,670,488 of JARHVA010002664.1, read as the reverse complement.
AATTGGGGTAGAACCATCCTCCAAATTATTGTCCAAAATGTTTCTCAAATCATTCCTCCCTCCTTGAGAAGCAAAGGTCCCCATTACATCAAGATTTGTCATCAAGTGTGTTTTGATTTGATTCTTGATGCATACTTGGAATGGATTGTGTTTTTTGGAACTATGCTTCGTGGAGTTTTCCAGGGCCTAATTGTTTACCATTTATATCTGAACATCAGTCTTTAGATGGAAGGCTATGAACATCTTTATCTTTGTATCTATTTTCTTTTTTTGTTGTTTTGTTTGTGTAGTCAGGGCCGCAACATTAGCCCTTTTGGATTCTTATGGCTTGACCACTAAGAGAATGGCTTTCTTGGCAGTAATCAGGGAGATAGATGTAAAAGGAGGTACCTCTGGTACCCTGTAGCACCATGTTATAATAGTGAAGGTGATCCTTTGATTTTTTAATTCATAGATGCCATGTCGATCATACATGAATGGCTAACCAAAGATTACATCACAAACATCCAAATTGACCACATCACATAAGCACTCATCTTGGAAAGGTTTTACTGCATATGAGAGAAGACATTGGTGGGTGACATGGAGGTTTCTCCCTAGACTCAACCATCCAATACTATATGGCTTTGGGTGAAGCTTCATGGACAAATTTAGGCTTTTCACAACATTAGCAGAGATTAAATTCTTTTGACTCCCACTACCAAGAATAAAATGCAGAGGCTTACCTTTTACCCATAAATTAGAGCAAAACAACCTTTCCTTATTGTCTGGCCTCTCCTCATGGGTCTGTGATGAAGCAATGATGGCATCAGGATCAACATCTATAATCTCTTCATCCTCTTCGACTATAGGGTGTGTATGAGGCAAAGAAGTAGATGTTGAGGATTGTGACTTAGAAAGCATGGAATTGATGGCTCAACATTATTCTTTGGAGTGTGCTCTAGATTTATGGTAATCACACAATTTCCTAGTCTTCTCTTCCTTTTGCTTCCAATTTTGGCCTCATGTTTGACCTTATTTGTCACTTTTCCATTTTTAAGGCTGACTCTTTGTATTCATTCTTCCATGCTTCTGCTCAATCTTCACCATGAACTTGTATGCCTCACCAAGGGTTTCCAAATTAAAGAGTTCCATTTCCCCTCATATATACCATTTTATTCTACCATGATATTTGAGAACCTTATGTTTCCCACTTTCCTAGATTCCTAATCTCATAGATAGAGAATGAAAAATGTCAATGTAATCTTGAATAAACTATTCTTTACCTTGGCGAATTTGTTGCCACTCTATATACATATCATCATATTCTCTAATGGGGTAGTATTCTGCCTTTATAGCTTTTATGAAATCATCCTAGGTAGGTTCTACCTCAAGGCCAATATCATCCATACTAAATCTCTTCTTGTACACTTCCCACCAATTTTTGATAGGCAATGATGCTTCCAAAAGAGCAAAAGTGATCTTATCTTTATCAGTGAATTTATTTACAAAAAAATAGGAAGACATTGATCTAAAAAAATTTATACTACATCAGCATTGATTATGCCTTCAAATGTATGGATATCAAAATTCACCTTAACTTTGATGGGTGTTGGGGCACTGAAATGATGTCAGGGTGTAGATGAGGAGCTAGAATCTCCCATCAAGATTTATTGGAGAATTTGGGTGAATTTTTATAGTATTTTCACTTGATATTGTTGGAGGGATTCACTCACCATTTCCTTGAAAGTATTATATGTCTCAGTTTTGTTAACCATTTGAGGTCATTTGGGATGAATAGGTGGATAGTTTGGAAGCTCTATTATTTTACACCCAAGCTTATTGTAGCTTGAACTCATCCTCAGGATCATACACTCTCAAGAAAAACTAATTTGATTCCACTAATCTAAAACTCAAAATATTTGGTTGAAATATAATTCAAAAAATAAGAACACAATTGTAATAATGCTATCTCTTAGATGAGATGTTTTATTTCTCAAAATTGTAGATATAGCATATGCCTATCTCTGGGAAGAGATGTCTGATTTCTATTTTAGGTTACATATTCATTTATACACATTTTTAAGGTAGGAGGAGGATGTGGAAGGTCACCAATCTCGAGGGAGATTAAGTGGTTTGACTTCCATGATTTATAATCATAGAAAATTCAAGGAATTACTATTTGTAGAAACTTCTTATTTTTAGATTGCACTACTAAAATTTAAATTTAGGGAACTTCCATTTAATTTTTGAGGGTCAAAATAAATCAAGTAGATATGTATGCCATATCATGGTTTTCCACTCATTTTTATCTTTCCAATGATTCAAATAGGGAGTCAAACAAATTTATGGTGAAAAAGTTATGGCTCCAGAAAGTTTTACCACCAATTAGGGTAGATCGAACACCTAAATTATCACCTAAAATGTTTCTCAGATCACATAAATATTATTCTTCATTATTTTTTGGGTCTCTTTTCTTTTCTAGATGCTACATGTTCCATGATTTATGTTTCTTATTATTTATCAAGAATAACTAAGTGTGAATTATGTCATGGAGCATCTTATTTATACTGAATCATCCAAAGCCATGCAAATTAGGGAAGAAAAGGCAAAAAATTGGAGAGAGAGAGAGAGAGAGAGAGAGAGAGAGAGAGTGAATTATTTTAATATATATTACTATGCTTTTGATAGACTCATTCATTTTGTATCACCTTCTTATACCAAAATATTTTCTTAGTTTAATTGCATTTGGTTTCATCTTTATATCTATGGAAGAGGAGCCTCAAAATCCTTTCTTCAAATATCAATCATGTTACATATAACTACTTTGAGGTTTGATTTTTGTGTGCATATATACAACTACAAATATGATTTTTTTTCCTAATCCATGATTTTTTGTTTTAATTTGATGATAAGCTATATTAGGAAGGAAGAAGACATCATTCTTTCATTTCTACACATCAAAACATATAATTTCAATGTAATGTACTTAGAGAGGGGTAGAATAGCAGAATAGTGAATAAGTAGTTTAGTACCACATGTATAATAATGAAGAGTTGGGTAGTTTTCTAAATCTTATAGTTTGGAGCTTCTCACCAACTTCCATGTCTTACCTTTTGGTCCTCCCTAGCTTCTCCACACTAGATCACAAAGTTTTCTAGAACCAGTTTGACTTGGCTTTTGTATGATGGACTATGCTTTTACTATGACTGATAAATAGAAGGTTGAATGGTTTCCTATGATTTATAGGAAGAGAAATTAAGAGATAATAAGATAAAGAGTCATTTTGACTCTATATTCAACACTTATATAAGGATAAACTAGCTTTGTGTTACTATTCTACAAGGACAATGAGTCTTGGAATTCAAACTATCATCAATAATGAAGATTAAAACATTGATATTAAAAGTTAAATTATCAACAATATTTTTACCTAAATCATTTCCTTTAATCATTTTATGATTTTCAAACTTGAGATAAAATAATGAAATCCTAAAAATCTATTTAACTAATATAGCATATTTCTTGGGTTGATTTATTAAAAAGACAAAACATGTACTTTTGATCATAATATATAGCTTTATTTCCCACTATGAGATATTTAAAATTCATTAAAACTAAAATTAATGACATAACAAAATTTTACATTAAAGGATACCAAATTTCAGCATCTCTTATCTATTGGCTCATATATCTTATGGTGATTCTAATCATATTGTATAATGGAAACACCTATGGTCTTATTGGATGAGTTAATGTATAGGATAAATGTTTTGTTTACGTCATGTTTTAAAATACAAAAGCACAAGAAATTATAATTATGATTTAATGAAAGAAGCATTTTATCATACATCCCAAAGGTCAATCTAATTTTACCTAAGTAAAATTTGTAGATGGTTAGATTTATCTATCAATTTATAAATATATTTGTATACAAATTTGATTTTACAAAAGAAATATCTAAAACCATATTGATCTTTATTAGAAGGTAGTTTATTAATGGCCTTAAGGTGATCTAAATGAATTTATATTTTTATAAAATTGAAATTTTGAGTAATGATATTTGGATATGTAATTATATCAAAAACTACTCAAAACACCAATCTACCTCAAAATTTAGAGAAATTATAATTATAATGCAAGTAAATCAAACTTTCACATTAGCAACATTACATAAAGCTATGCTTGAAATAATATTAAACAAAATAAAAATTAAATTTTTATGGATGTGGGATTGCCATAATTAATTCAAATTTGTGAACAACTTATATTGGATTTCCAACGATCGAAATGAGGATTCAAACGGAGCTATGGTACAAAAGTTATGGATCCCAAATTTTTTGCCACCAATTAGGGTAGAACTGTCACCTAAATTGTCAAATTAAATGTTACTCAAATCATTCCTCCCTCCTTGAGAAGCAATGTTCCCCATTACATCAAGATTTGTCATCGAGTGTGGCAGTTGTGTCTTGATTTGATTCCTGATGCATACTTGGAATGGACTATTTTTTTTGAGCTGTGAAGGGTCTGATCATTAGTCTATGGATGGAAGGTCATGAACTTCTTTAGGTTGGTATATATTTTCTTTTATTTTTGTGTTATTGGTGTAGTCTAGGCTACAACATTGGTGCTTTTGGATTCATGTGGCTTGACCACTAGGAGAATGAATTTCTTAGCACTAATAAGGGAGACAAATGTAGAAGTTGGTACCTTTGGTACCCTGTAGTACCATGTTCTAAGAGTGAGGATGATTCTTCAATTTCTTGATTCATAGATTCCATGTTGATCATACATGAATGGCTGACCAACTTGTACATCACAAATATCTAGATTTACCACATCATATAAGACCTCATTTTGGAAAGGTTTTATTGCATATGAGAGAAGACATTGGTGGGTGACATAGAGGTTTCTCCTTAGACTCAACCATATAATACTATATGGTTTTGGGTGAAGTTTCATAGATAAATTTAGGATTTTCACAACATTAGTAGAGATTAAATTCTTTTGAATCCCACTATCAAGAATGAAATACAGAGGCTTACCTTTCACCCATAACTTAGAGTGAAAAAACCTTTCCTTATCATCTAGCCTCTCCTCATGGGTCTGTGATGAAGCAATGATGGCATTAGGCTCAGCATCTATAATATCTTCATCCTCTTTGACTATAGGGTGTGTATGAGGTAGAGTAGCAGATGTTGAGTAGTATATTTCCTAGTCTTCACTTCTTTTTGCTTCTAATGTTGGCCTCATGTTTGACCTTCTTTATCAATTTTCTATTTTGAAGGCTGACTCTTCATATTCATTCTTCCATGTTTCTATTCAATCATCACCCTAAACTTGTACACCTCGTCAAGGGTTTCTAATTTTAAGAGTTAAATCTCTCCCTATATATGCCATTGTATTCTACCATGATAGTTGATAACCGTATGTTTCTCACTTTTCTAGATGCCCAATCTTGTCGATAGAGAATGAAAAATCTCAGTGTAATCTTAAACAGGCTATTCCTTACCTTGGTGAATTTTTTGCCACTCTATATATAGATAATAATATGCTCCAATGGGGTAGTATTCTTCCTTTATAGCTTTTATGAAATCATCCTAGGTAGGTTGTTTCTCAAAACCAATATCATCTGTACTGAATATATTCTTGTACACTTCCCACTAATTTTTGATAGGCAATTATTTTTTCAAAAGAGCAAAAGTGATCTTATCTTTATTGGTGAATTTATTTATATAAAAATAGGAAGATAATTGATCTAACCAATTTTATACTACATCAACATTAATTTTACCTTCATATATAATGATATCAAAATTCACCTAAACCTTAAAAGTTGTTAGGGCACTAAAATGATGTGGGGGTGCATATGAGGAGCCAAATTTTCCCATTCAGATTTTTTTGAGAATTTGGGTGAATTATTATAGAATCTCCACTTGATACTATTGGAGATCTTCATTCACTATTTCCTTGAAAGTATTAGATGTCTCCGTGTTGTCCACCATTTGAGGTTGTATGGAGTGACTAGGTGGATAGTTTGGAAGATCTTTTATTTTCCACCCAAGCTTCTTCTAGCTTGACCTCATCCTCAAGATCATACACTCTCAAGACAAACTAATCTGATACCACTAATTCAAAACATAAATCTTTGGTTAAAATATAATTCAATAAATAAGAACAACACAATTGTAATAATGTTATCTCTGAGAAGAGATGTTTTATTACTCAAAATTGCAGATACAAGATATGCCTATCTCTAGGAAGAGATGTCTAATTTCCATTTTAGGTTACATCTTCATTTATACACATTTTTAAGGTGGGATAAATATTTCTAAGTTTAAAAATATCTATTAAGACTAAGTGGTTTTACATTCATGATTTACATCAATACATAATTAGGGAAATTACTATTTTCAAAAACATTCTATTTTTAGACTCCACTAATAAAATTAAAACTTAGGGCACTTGTATTTAGTTTTCAAGGGTCAAAATATATTGAGTAGATATTCATGCCATCTCACAACATTCCCCTCATTCTTATCTTTCTAATGGTTCAAACAGGGAGTCAAACAAATCTATGGTACAAAAGTTATGGCTCCCAGAAGTTCTGCCACCAATTCAGGTAGAACCATCGACTTAATTATCACTTGAAATGTTTCTCAGATCACATAGATCTTGTTATTAATCATTTTTTGGGTCTATTTTCCTATTTATATGCTCGATGTTTCATTATTTATGTTTCTTATTGTTTAACAGGAAGACCTAAGTGTGAATTATGTCATGGAGCATCTTATTTATACTAAATCATTTATACTAAATCATCCCAAGCCATACAAAATGGGGAAGAAAAGACAAAAATTCAGAGAAAGAGTGAATAATTTTAATATATATTACTATGATTTTGATAGACTCATTAATTTTTTATCACCCTCTTGTATCGAATTATGTTCTTATTTTAATTGTATTTGGTTTCATCTTGATATCTATAGAAGAGTAGTCTCAAAATCCTTTCTTGAAATATCAATCATGTTACATATAACTACTTTGAGGTTTGATTTCTTTGTGCATATATACAACTATAACTATGAAATTTTTTGGCTAATCCATGATTTTTTTTAAGTTGATGATAATCTATATCAACAAGGAAGAAGACATCATTTTTTCATTTCTACACATCAAAAAATATAATTTCAATGTAATGTACTTAGAGAGGGATATAATAGTATAATAGTGAATAAGTAGTTTAGTACCACATGTATAAAAATGAAGTGTTGGGTAGATGATAAATAGTAGAAATAAACAGGCATAGGATATTATAAAAGGATAAAAAGAACAAGTATTTATAATTAGGTCTTGCTCTAATAGGAGGTCACCCCCTCAAAAAGGCCAGCACTATAGAGTTATTCCTTCCATAAAAGGAATTGTGTGTAATCAACATGTTATAGTCATCATATGAGTCATTTAGTATTTTTAGTTAGCTATTGTGAGAGTGAGGTTCCTAACATCTGGTATCAAAGTGCTTTTCAAGGCAAATTATTTTCCTTTACAGGAGGGAGAGTTTTAGAGTATTGTAGTATTGTGAGTTTGAACTATTGTAGTATTGTTACTTATGAGGTCAATATTATTCTTTGGAGTGCATTCCAGATTTGTGGTAATTGCACCATTTCCCTATCTTCCCTTCCTTTTTCTTCTAATTTTTGCCTCGTGTTTGACCTTTTTTGTCACTTTTACATTTTGAAGGTTGACTCTTCATATTCATTCTTCCATGCTTCTAATTAATCTTCACCATGCACTTGTACACCTCACTAAGGGATTAAAAATTGAAGAGTTCCATCTCCCCCTCTATATACCATTGTAGTCCACCAAGATAGTTTAGAACCTTATTTTTCTAACTTTCATAGATGCCCAATCTCATAGATAGAGAATGAAAAATGTCAGTGTAATCTTGAATAGATTGTTCCTTTCCTTGGCAAAGTTGGTGCCACTCTATATACAGATCATCATACACTCCAATGGGTAGTATTATTGCTTTAGAACTTTTATGAAACCATCCCAGGTTTGTTGTGCCTCAAGGTCAATATCATCTATACTAAATCTCTTCTTGTACACTTCCCACCAATTTTTGATAGGCAATGATTCTTTCAAAATAGAAAAAGTGATCTTCTCTTTATCAGTGAATTTATTTATAGAAAAATAGGAAGATAATTGATCTAACCAATTTCATACTACATCAACACCAATTTTTCCTTCAAATATATGGATATCAAAACTCACCTAAACCTTGAAAGGTGTTGGGGCACTAAAATGATGTGGGCATGCATATGAGGAGCCAAAATTTCTCATCGATATTTGTTGAAGAATTTGGGTGAATTTTTGTTGAATATAAACTTATTATTGTTGGAGAGATTCATTCACCATTTCCTTGAAAGGATTGGATGTCTCAGTGTTGTCCACCATTTGAGGTCATCTAGGGTAAATAGGTGGATAGTTTAGAAGCTCTATTGTTTCACACCCAAGCTTCTTATAGCCTGACCTCATCATTGAGTTCATACACTCTCAAGACAAACTGATTTGATACCATTGATCCAAAACTAAGAAGCTTTAGTTGATATATAATTCAAGAAACAAGAACAAAAGAATTGTAATAATGATATCTTTGAGAAGAGATGTTTTATTTCTTAAAATTGTAGATATAACATATACCTATCTCTGGGAAGAGATATATAATTTTCATTTTAGGTTACGTCTTCATTTATACACATTTTGAAGGTGTGAGGAGGATGTGGAAGGTCACCAATCTCGAGGGAGATTCAATGGTTCAACTTCTATGATTTACAACAATACAAAATTTGAAGAATTACTATTTGTAGACTACATTATAAAAATTGAAATTTGGGGCACTTACATTTAGTTTTCAAGGGTCAAAATACATTGAGTATAGATCCATGCAATCTCACAAAAATCCCCTCATTTTTATATTTCCAATGGTTCAAATGAGGAGTCAAAAAAAGCTATGGTCCAAAAGTTATGGCTCCCAGAAGTTCTGCCACCAATTCGGGTATAACCATCGACTGAATTATCACCTAAAATGTTGCTTGGATTACATATATATTGTTCTTCATTATTTTTTGGGTCTCTTTTCCTTTTTAGATGATAAATTTTCCATGATTGATTTTTCATATTATTTATTAGGAAGACCTATGTGTGAATTATGTCATGGAGCATCCTAGTTATACTGAATCATCCCAAGCCATACAAAATGGGAAGAAAAGACAAAAAATTAAAGATAGAGTGAATCATTTTAATATACATTACTATGCTTGTGATATACTCATTCATTTTGTATCACCCTGTTGTACCAAAATATGTTCTTATTTTCATTGTATTTGGTTTCATCTTGATATCTATAGAAGATGAGGTTCAAAATCCTTTCTTTAAATATCAATCATGTTACATATAACTACTTTGAGGTTTGACTGTTGTGTGCATATATAAAACTAAAAATATGACAATTGCTGGCTAATCCATTCTTTTTTTGTTTTAAGTTGATGATAAGCTATATCAAGAAGGAAAAATACATCATTTTTTCATTTCTACACATCAAAAAATATAATTTCAATGTAATGTACTTAGAGAGGGATAGAATAGTATAATAGTGAATAACTAGTTTAGTACCACATGTATAAGAATGAAGATTTGGGTAGATGATAAATAGTATAAATAAAGGGGTATAGGATATTATGAAAGGATAAAATAACAAGTATTTGTAATTAGGTCTTGCTCTAATAGGAGGTTCCCCCCTCAAAAAGGCCAACACTACAGTGTTATCCCTTCCATAAAAGGAATTGTGTGTAATCATCATGTTATAGTCAACATATGAGTCATTTAGTATTGTTAATTAGCTATTGTGAGAGTTAGGTTCCTAACATCTAGTATCAGAGTGCTTTTGAAGGCAATTTTTTTTCCTTTACAGGAGGGAGACTTTTCGAGTATTGTAGTATTGTGAGTTTGAAGTATTGTTAATTTTGAGGTCTCTAGTAGATATTTATTTTTTATCAACTAATATTTCAATCAAAAATTAATTGTTAATTATGATCTCTATTTACATGAGTGGTTACTATGTATGGAGGCATGAGTTATATTGAGGTGAAGAAAAATTTTATATTATTTTATGCATTGAATATTTTATCATTCAAAGAATCCGCATAATTTGGCATTTTACTTATTGTTTGGATCTTTTTTTAATATTTATATCCCATAGGTTTAAGGTTTTTTCTTTGAATACTTTCATCTTGGTCATATCTTTTGTTTGGTGAATATCTTGTGAACATGACTCAGTTCAATAGGTGCCAAATAGATCTAAAAGAACCAAATATAAAAAGGTATTTATGGCTACAAAATTATTGTTGGTATTTCCATAGGATATCAATAAATCAAAACTATATACAACACTTATCTATAACAATGACATACACTTTCCTCTCTACATCTACTGGCTTGCCCTCTAACTGACAGCTCGTCTCTACTTGGATCGATAGTGGATACTGAAATTACCATGAAATCCTAGCTTTACAGGACTTCTTTGTCTCAATCTTGTATTTTGGATCTTCTCAATAACTACCATGTCTCTGATTTTGGTCCTCCCTAGGTTCTCCACACTAGATCATAAAGTTTTCCTAAACCAATTTGACTTGGCTTTTGTATGATGGACTATTCTTTTAATATGACTGATAAATAGAAGGTTGAATGGTTTACAATGACTGATATGAAGATAAATTAAGAGTTAATAAGATAAATAGTCATTTTGACTCTATATTAAACACTTATATAAGTATAAACTAGCTTTGTGTTACTATTTTACAAGGACAATGATTCTTATAATTCAAACTATCATCAACAATGGGGATTAAGACATTGATATTAAAAGTTACATTATCAGCAAGATGTTTAGCTAAATCATTTTATGAGTTTCAAACTTGAGATAAAATAATAAAATCCTAAAAATATATTTAGCTAATATACCATCTTTCTTGGGTTGATTTTAATAAAAGATAAAACATGTAATTTTGATCATATTATATAGCATTATTTCCCACTATGAGATATTTAAAATTCATTAAAACTAAAATTAATGGCATAAAATTTTTTTTGATTAAAGGATACTTGATTTTAGCATCTCTTAGTTGTTGGCTCATATATCTTATGGTGATTCTAATCATATTTTATAATGGAAACACCTATGGTCTTATTGGATGAGTTAATGTATATGATAAATGTTTTGTTTATGTCATGTTTTACAAATACAAAATCACAAGAAATTATAATTATGATTTGATGAAAAAAACATTTGATCCTACATCCCATAGGTAAATCTAACTTTACCTAAGTAAAATTTTTAGAGGGTTATATTTATCTATAAATTTAGAAATATATTTGCATACAAATTTGATTTTACAAAAGAAATATCTAAAACTATGTTGATCTTTAGTAGAAGGTAAATGGCCTTAAGGTGATCTAAATTAATTGATATTTTTATAAAATTAAAATTTTGAGTAGCTACATTTAGATATGTAATTATATCAAAAACTACTCAAAACACACATTTACATCAAAATTTAGAGCAATTATAATAAACTCAGATTTATGGATAGTTTGGAATCTCTATTGTTTTCCACCCAAGTGTTTTGTAGCCTAACCTCATCCTCAAGATCATAAAATCTCAAGAGAAATTACTCTGATACCAATGATCCAAAAGTCAAAATATTTTGTTGAAATATAATTCAAGAAACAAGAACAACATAATTGTAATAATGTTATCTCTGAGAAGAGATGTTTTATTGCTCAAAATTGCATATACAACATATGCCTATCTCTGGGAAGAAATGTCTAATTTTCATTTTGGGTTACATCTTCATTTATACACATATTTAAGGTAGGATGAAGAAGTAGAAGGTCACCAATATCAAGGGTGATTAAGTGGTTTGACATCCATGATTTACAATAATATAGAATTCAAGGAATTATTATTTTTAGAAAGTTATTATTTTTAGACTGTACTACTAAAATTAAAATTTGGGGCACTTATTTTGAGTTTTTAGGGGTTAAAAAACATTTAGTGTAGATTTTTTCCATCTCACAGTGTTCCCCTCATTCTTATTTTTCTAATGGTTCAAACGGAGAGTGAAACTAAGTTATGATGCAAAAGTTATGGCTCTTGGAAGTTCTTCCACCAATTGGGGTAGAGTCGTCCCCTGAATTGTCACCAAAAATGTTTATCAGATCACATAGATCTTATTATTCATAATTTCAGGTGTATTTTACTTTTTAGATGATCCATATTCCATTATTTGTGTTTCTTATTGTTTATCAAGAAGACCTAAGTGTGAATTATGTTATGGAACATCCTATTTATACCGAATCATCCAAATCCATACAAAATGGGGAAGAAAATAGAAAAATTTAGATAGAGAGTGAATCATTTTAATATATATTACTACGATTGTGATAGAATCATTCATTTTGTATCACACTCTTATATAAAAGTATGTTCTTAGTTTAATTTCATTTGGTTTAATATTGATATCTATGGAAGAGGAGGCTCAAAATCCTATCTTCAAATTTCAATCATGTTACATATAACTACTTTGAGGTTTAATTTTTTTGTGCATATATACAATTATAAATATGACAATTGTTTCATAATCCATGATTTTTATATTTTAAAATGATGATAATCTATATCAAGAAGGAATAAGATATCAATTTTTATTTCTACACATCAAAACATACAATTTAAATGTAATGTACTTAGAGAGGGGTGGAATAATAGAATATTGAATAAGTAGTTTAGTAGCACATGTATAATAATGAAGAGTTGGGTAGATGATAACTAGTATAAATAAATGGGCATAGGATATTATAAACGAATAAAAAGAACAAGTATTTGTAATTAGGTCTTGCTCTAATAGGAGGTTGTCCCCTCGAAAAGGCTAGCACTAAAGAGCTATTCCCTTTTATAAAAGGAATTGTGTGTAATCAGAATGTTATAGTTAACATATGAGTCATTCATTATTGTAAATTATCTACTGTGAGAGTGAGGTTCCTAACATCTAGTATCAGAGTGCTTTTCAAGGCATATTTTTTTCCTTTATTGGAGGGAGAGTTTTAAAGTATTGTAGTATTGTGAGTTTGAAGTATTGTTACTTGTGAGGTCTCTAGTAGATCTTTATTTGTTAGAATATTATATTGAAATCAATAATGAATTGTTAGTTATGATTTTAGGTTATATGAGTGGTTATTATGTATGTAGGAATGAGTTATATTGAGGTGAGGAAAAATTTTGCATTATTTTATGAATTGAGTATTTTTTAATTCAACGATTCCTCACAATTTGGTAGTTTAATTAGTATTTATATCTTTTTTTTAATAGTTAGATCCCATAAGTTCAATGTGTTTGCTTTGAATACTTTCATCTAAGTCATATCTTTTATTTGGTGAATATCTTGTCAGCTTGACTCAGTTCAATAGGTGCCAAATAGATCTAAAAAAAACAAATCTAAAAAGGTCTTTATGGCTACAAAAATTTTATTGGTATTTCCATAGGATATCATTAAATAATAACTATACACAAAACTTATCTATAACAATGGCATGCAACTTCTTCTCCACATCTATTGGCTTGCCCTCTAACTGAAAACTCATCTCTGCTTGGATCGATAGTGGATCTTGACATTGCCATGAAATCCCAACTTTGTAGGCCTTTCTTGGTCTAAATATTTTATTTTTGAGCTTCTCACCAACTACCATGTCTCACCTATTGGTCCTCCCTAGCTTCTCCACACTAGATCTCAAAGTTTTCTATAATGAGTTTGACTTGGATTTTGTATAATGGACTATGCTTTTACTATGACTGATAAATAGAAGGTTGAATGGTTTATTATGACTGATAGGAAGAGAAATGAAGAGATAATAAGATAAAGAGTCATGTTGACTCTATATTTATCACTTATATAAGGATAAGCTAGGTTTGTGTTACTATTTTACAAGAACAATGAGTAATAGCATTCAAACTATCATCAACAATGAGGATTAAAACATTGATATTAAAAATTACATTATCAGTAAGATGTGTACCTAAATCATTTCCTTTAATCATTTTATTAGTTTCAAACTTGAGATAATATAATGAAATCTTAAAAATCTATTTAGCTAATATACCATCTTTCTTGGGTTGATTTAGTTAAAAGACAAAACATGTACTTTTGATTATACTATATACCTTTTTTCCCATTATGAGATATTTAAAATTAATTAAAACTAAAATTAATGACATAACAAAATTTTCCATTAAAGGATACCTGATTTTAGCATCTCTTAGCTATTGACTCATTTATATTATGGTGATTCTAATAATATTGTATAATGGAAACACCTATGGTATTATTGGATGAGTTAATGTATAGGATAAATGCTTTGTTTATGTCATGTTCTACAAATAGAAAATCACAAGAAATTATAATTTTGATTTCATGAAAAAAACATTTGATCCTACATCCCATAGGTAAATCTAGTTTACCTAAGTAAAATTTGTAGAGGGTTAGATTTATCTATAAATTTATAAATATATTTGCATAAAATTTTGATTTTATAAAAGAAATATCTAAAACCATATTGATATTTAGTAGAAGGTATTTTATTAATGGCCTTAAGGTGATCAAACTGAATTGATATTTTTATAAAAATGAAATTTTGAGAAATGATATTTGGATATGTAATTATATCAAAAACTACTCAAAACACCAATCTAGCTCAAAATTTAGAGCAATTATAATTATAATGCAAGTAAATTAAAATTTCACATCAGAAACATAGCCTAAATATATGCTTGAAATAATATTAAACAAAATAAAATTTAAATTCTTATGGATGTGGGATTGCCATAATAAACTTAAATTTATGGACAACTTATATTGGCTTGACTCTTGACAATGGATAACATGGATTGACTCTTATGTTTTTTCCCCTCATTCCTTCCTTTTCTCTCAATGGAGGATTGGTTAGTTTTTATAGAGGAAGATGAGGGAATTATTAGGGGATTGAAAATTCCCTATAAATATTTGGAATAAGAGGATTTTAGAGAGGAGGGATAAAATTGTGGAGGATTATAGAATTGAAGAATTTTAGAATCTATTATGGGGATTGATGATAATTATAGGGAGTTTAGATTAGTGTTAGGTGGGATTAGAAGATGATTAGGTTGAGAATATGGGGTAGGCTTGTAGGAAACCCTAGAATCAAATAGGTGGGTGGGATATGGGAATTTTAAATTCCCATATAATGGATAATTGGAGTTAGGTGATAAATGGCATGGGATTATAAAAATTAATTGATTTATGAGATGATATAAGGTTAGTATATGGATATGAATAATGAAAGCGGTGTTAGAATAATGACTAAGAGGATTAGTAAGGATAAATTAGATGAAATTAGATGAAATAAATGATCATTAAATATAATTGGCAAGCTAAAGTAGGTGATAAAATTATGATGTATACATTTCCCCTCTTTGAAATGGAATTATGAGTGGATGAAGTGAAAGGAATAATGGTCTTCAAATAAAAAAACATCATGTAAAAAATTAGTAGGATTAGAGGACTCATGATGCCCCTTCAAGGGGATAGGCACAAAGTAATGATATAGATGGTTACTTGAAAGAAAAAAATAAGGGATGGGATATACTAATGGAGAAAGCGATGGGATGATATATGTGGGAGTGAATATGAAAAATATGAGATCGACATGATATTTAAGATATATTTTGATGATGCCCCAAACAAAGACATATGCATATGGAGTGAAAATGATGGTATTATAGTTATCAACATGTCCCAAATAGGAACCAACCTTAAAAGGATGTGATAAGACAAAAATTCACAAGTTATAGATGTATTCAATGTAAGGATGCATACAAGGGAGAACTATAGATCAAGATGATTAAATGCCATAATATTTTGACATATCCCAAGCAACGATCCATGATGGGAGAGCTTAAAGAAAAAATGAAATAAGGATTGGAAATGCATATCTCAAATATTAATTTAGTGATAAGTTGATGGATATGAGGGAGAATAAATGATATGATTGAGTGACAAAAATATGAAGAGTAAGAATTGGGTTAATGTGGTTGAGTTATCCTCAAACACTCCAAGTAGCCAAGTGCTACTTATATAGTCTAAAAAGCCTATGGCTAATGTATTTTTCCAAAAATATGGAAGAAAGAGATGGAGAATGTGATACAATGATGCCAATCAATGAGATATGACATGATGATTTTGATGATGCCCCTAACAAGGACACATGACAAGGAGCAAGAGATGATGATGACCTCATGGTTATTAACATGACCCAAATGAGAACTGACCATAACAAAAGAGGCCTAAGGAGATCCACAATATTGTAATGTGTCACAAGAAAGGATGCATGCCTAAAAGGGATATGGTTCTTGGATTGATGATTGATTATGATAGGCATATCCCTAAATGACAGATTGATTAATCATTGAGAATGTATGACTAATGAAACAAAATATGGATGTTGTATTTTTATTAGTCCTAATCGACAAGTGTGAGATATTAATGGAAGATTATGAAGATGATTGTGTAGATGGTGATTGAACAATGGAGTTATTGATTAATCATTGATATTATAGCCTAGATATTTGACACACGTAAGTACTAATGAGGACAAAAGGCCTTGATGATAATATAAACATGATGAATCATGGGGAAGGATTAGAGAGTGGTTGATCTAACCTAAAAAACACCATGTGACTAAGTGCCAACTACATAATCTAAAATGAACTCAAGATAATGTAGTTAAGACTATAAGATGATGAAGATGAGTTGGGTATATATGTTAGCTATTAGATATATGAGTGGACTTATAAGTTATATGTTATGGAAAATGAGGTGGAGGAATGATAAGACTTGGATGATCGACTTTATGATGTTACTAAGATAATAGATAGATGACAAAAGGTTTAGAATAAATGTTGAATTATGTCTATTGTCAATCCATCATCATTGTGACAAGTCTCATCATAGTCTATGCAATATGTTTAATTATAGCATTAGGTATTATGAACCATGAAATATATATGATAATTATGTCATCATGCCAAAGTGCATTAGTATAAAAGGGTTTAAAGGATGAACTTTGATAAGGCACTCAAAGGCCTTAACATGGATTTCATGTCAGTATATCATCAATGTTCATTGTAGCCTTGTTAAAAGAGACATGATGATAGACTAATTAAAATAGTAATATTAAACTAAGATAATCATAGACAAGTATAAAAACATATGCAGATATATACATGAAAAAGACATGTAAAAATGTAAAAAACATACAAGTAACACACAAGGATATACATACAAATGTACAATGCATCAACATCTTGTTTATTTTCCTAATTAGAATTGATGATATGAGTGATTAGGTGATATATTGGACTAAATCAGTTGTGATGTTAATTAGGATAAGGCTATGGATAAGTACTTGGAATATACTAGGTACTAGGGTTAAGATAAGGTTTCTGAGGTCATGAGGCAAGAATAAAATATGATATTTAGGATAGGACATGAAATAAGATGACTTAGGACATGGGACAAGAGGATCAGGATATGTAGAACATAGGATAATAAAATCATAAGATAAAACTACTTATAGATTTTTTTGTATTTTTCTAGATTTTATGATTTTTAGGGTTTTTGGAATATTTCAAATTTTAGGTATTTTGGGATATATATGTACACTATATAAAGGAGGTTACTATAAAAGTGAATACCAAGCCTATAAACCATGATAAGGATAGATGAAATGTTGTATGAATGACAAAAAGATGAGTGTGAGGCTGTAAAGGGAGTGAGGACCAAGGAAGAATGGACTAAGGGATAGCTAAAAACCACATTTTGAAGGAACCATATATCTAGTTGCTCAAATATCCATTGGAGTATATGAAAATATGATTCCAAAACATTTATCAAGACATATTTCACTACCTTACGAAGGTAAAAATGGGATGAAATGTTGGAAATTATAAGATGTAAAACATGATGGATAAGGATGTTTATGATGGTAGATGGATAGATAGATAAGAATGTTTGAAAGGTAATGTAGATAGGGTTGATAGGCAATATGATGTAGATGAAATGTAACTTTTATCCCAAAGTGTTTGGGTACCTGGAAAAAATAGATTATTTTACCATGATGCTAAAGATCGGATTTCATCATGGTACTTGCCCAAGGCACTAGAAACCTAATTTTCACCATTAGATGAATGTTGTTTTTGGAATTTTATCTTATATTGATGAAATCTAAATTAATTAGATGTATACAAGATGAAATGATGTAAAAGTGACATTCATTGATCCTTTAGTGAGATATTTCTAGAGGTCTAGACCAAGTGTATTTGTCACCCCTTCAGAGGAAATGCTTCTTGGGAAGGTGATGTGAGGTATGGATTGGACTAGATCTTGATGTTAATGGGGGTGTATTAGAATTGAATGTATGATAATATATTTAATTGGAGGTGTGATGGGTGAGTGAGGATTAGGACTAGTAGTTATACACACCATTGGATATGTTGGATGTTCCATAGTTTGTTGGTTATATATGAAAAAATACTTTTAGATATCCAAGACACTTTGACTTTTTTTTCCTTCTTTGATTTGACTATTTGGAATATAATTGACCATATTGTTATTTATTTAGATAGTGTTTTGATTTTATGACTGAATTTGACTTTATTTATCCCCTAGTGTCTAAAACTGGAGATCACTAGGGGTATTTGAATTTAGAATTGATAGATGATAATTATTTTGACTTTGATGGTCCCTTAGTTCCTAAAAGAGGTTTTTTTTTACACAATATTTTTAAACTTTATCAATTGATGATTCTTTCTCTCTTGAAGGAACCCATTGAGTCTTAATATCTCTAAGTGGATGCCTTAAAGGGTACATTAGAAAAGGGGTGGGAAAACCATTAATGTTTTATAGGATTTTTGTCCCCTATACCACCACTTTCTATCTACACAACCATCTCTTATACACTTCCATAAGTTATTACTCCTCTATTACACATTCCTCCAATAAATTCACTTCCTTACATAGCCCCTACCTAAGCCTAAAACTATTTTTGACATTTATTAAACAATATTGACCTAGGCTGACCTTGTATTCTAATTGATATTTTCACATTACAGGTCTAGGTTGGCCTTAAGACCTAGACTAAGACCTAACTAGTTTTTATCAAATAATGATGTAAAGTCAAATTGTACTGAACCTATCAGCTAAACTTTTGGAAAGGTGTAAGGTTAGATTCAAATATATATACACATCCATTTACACCATTTATTAGGAAGATAATAATAAGAAAATTATATTACGCAAATAATTTTCCACCATTTTACTTGAGGAACATTACTTAGGGTATAATAATTTATTTGGAGATATAAATATTTCTTATGGAAAAGTATTTTGGATACATAGAGAAGTTATGAAGCATAAAACTAACTTATCTTTGTTATCCTTACATACCACGACAACCTCTTGTGAATCACCTTGGCCAAGGGAGAGATTGAGGCCTATTGAGATAATCTTAAAAGGTAAGTATTCCTAGCTATGTTCCTCCTTTGTTAAATTAGATAGATTAACATTTGTACTTCTCTCTCATGCATTAGGATTTCCTATACATTGAATTGACTATATATCTTCTATGAATGTTTAGTTTTTATGTTTATTAACCCCAATTTATGCCATAAGCTTTGGTGAGAACTAGATTAGACTTTAGATTAATTTTCATGTACTTAGTGAATATAAAAACATAGGACCAAGCTAGTATTATTGCATAGGGTTTCTTGACTAGAGACTTTGGAACCCTCTCTAGTGATATTATTGTGGTCAAAGACCCATTATTTAGGTATAATGGATCTATTTTATTCATGACCCAAATATCTAATGTATTAATAAATGGAAGTGTAATTAGGATTTATCTTCTATGAGATAGGATTGATTAATAGGTTAGATACATTTTCCTTTGTATACATTCTAATGAACCTAGTGTGAATCCAACCCTTGTAGGTTGTCTTTCATGCATTAATTATATCATCATATTATATATTTTCAAATTTTTATTACTATATCAAACCTATCGATATAGTTATAATAGTTTGAGTGCATGTTTAAGAAACATTCACCCCAAAATGACTCTATTATGTGTGTGTAAGTCTTCTATAAATACAAGTGATAAGATTGATCAGATCAACATAGTGTTCTTCTTTAATTATAGGATAATACATAGTTGAGCCAACCCAATTTATTTCTAGTTATTCTTTTTCAATATATAAATTTGTACACATAGTCAATTTAGTAATCTCTATTCATAGAACTTTTTTAGCATACATGTTTTTTAGACTCCATAGACCCAATCAACTTTATTCACTAAATATTAAAATTAACACTTGATAAATACAACATAAAAGTTGAAATATAATCATATTTAAAACTACCTAGGTTCATTATTACCTTCTTTTTCCTTTTTGTTTTTCATTTACAATATTATGTTTTCACAAGTTTTTAGTCTATAAATCTATAATCTTACAATAAATTGTGTCAACTAGCTTGACATAGTTTTGTAACATGTCTTCTTTCTAAAAGATAGTCGACATGTTTGAATATGTTCTTTTATATCTTGATTTTTTAGAATAGTAACGAACCTATTGACTCTGTTCTATATTGTTTTCATATAGTGTCACCTAATTGACTCTATACTCTTCAATATCAAAGGAATTAACTGGTTTTGATAGTAATTATTTCACTTTTTATTTTAGTTGTTCGCATGCTTAGAGTAAAAAACATAGATTAATTATGTCATTTTTAAATTTACCAATTTAGACACTTTTTTTTATATTTTTTATATACTTCCAAATCACTTTACACAATAAAACATTAAACATTTTTCTTCCCAAGGCCTACCTACTTGGTTTTCATCACCAAGGGGGAAGCTAACTTTGTTTTCTAGCCAAGTATAAACATGTGGTCGATGGTATATATTGTAAAATAACCATACAACCTTATCAATACAATATTTTTAAGTGATGGGGTAGGCCCCAATACCATGTCAATACCATCACTAATACAAATCCCTTTCAACTTAAACTACCTAAAAGTATCGATAAGTTATTTTCTAGTTCTTTCTTACAGCCAACTCCCCATCACATTAACTTAAAATTTATTAAAATTTAATTTTTTTAATAATGACCAATTAGTTATAATTTACATTTAAGTTTTTTACTTTCTTTTTTATCATTGTATTTTGTATTGAGAAACTTACTTTATCCAGTCTTAGTACAAGGCTTGTGTTGTGTATTCCAATTAAATTAACCACATTGATCTAATTGTTTATGGGATTCATTTTATTTACTTAGATATTATACTTTAAAGAAACTATATCTTTAGAAAATTATCATACCTATCAACATTGTCTCTTGTAGATTGATTGGTTTTTCTTACCTTCACTACAAAGTCATGTTATTTGACTATGTATCTTGTCTGCTTATTCTATTTCCTAGCTCATAGTACATATTCAACCTATCTAAATATGTCCTATGTTTATCATATTTTATTCTCTATCTTGTTCTACATAATAAACTTGTATGATTTTGTTATTTTTCCATGTTTTTTTCCCTATTTTATAGAATATTATTGATCAATTTTATTATGTATCTTATCACCTGATTCTTTTCTCTATCAAATTTGTAGCCTCTTTCTTTCATCATTAATTTCCTATTTGAGACTAATACCACATTAAATCAGATAAAAATTATGAATTTTACCAATCATAATATATTTCGCAAGACATAACTTGTAGTTCCCACCTTGGATGCAAGTAATGTCCATGTTGCCACTCACACTACCAATTATGGGACTCCTCCCCATTCATCCTCAATTCATAATAATTTGTTATTACTATAAGATGAGCATGATTTATAATACATAAATGAAATTATATTATTCAAAAACAATTTACTCAACATAGAGAAAAATACCCTTCAACCATTTATAATCTTATGATAGGTCCTCTAGTAGAAGAACCTCTTCCACCCTCCCCTACCTTCTCTCACAGATTTAGGGGAACACTTTATTTTCTCTCAACCTTTTCCTTCTATTATGTCTCCTTTAGACACCATGACATATTATTCTATGACTTATTCAAACTCCATACAAAGTATCTCTACTAACATGATAAGTTTGAATTCTAGTGGGTCTCTTCCAAAGACACTTCCCCTAAATAATGCTACTAGTACATATTTTGCTACCAATGCTTATAAGGCTACTAGTGTTTATTTTTATACCAATGATAACAATTCTACTAGTGTTTCATTTTCTACCAATTCTAATGGTGTGGTGCATGCTACTACTCTTAGGGAAACTCAAATCATAAATATTCATACTAAAACATCACATGCTCCACACACTAGTCAAAATACTATAAAAAATCATCAACTCTTATTAGAAATACTCAATCAAATGCAAACTTATAAATCAATAATGAAAATAAAATGATGCATATTCAAAACCACCTCATTAACCTTCAAAACCAACCTTAATAGGTTTCATGAGGAGCAAAAAGTCTGAATGTTCTTGAACCCCCCCCCCCCCCCCCCACTGCCTCAGGGATTCCCTTGGTAACCTTATTCATTAGCCATCCCTTATTAATAGAATAATCAAACATCTAAAAAAATCATCGTGTACCTCAAATTGATATTATTGACATAGTATGTATCACACCTACCATCACTTGTAATGGGTCCATTGATCCCATGTTGTACTTAAATACATTTGGTAATCTTTATAAATATTGGGTCAAACATAATACCTATGCCGATACCAAAATATTAGATAAAACACTCTTACAAGATGATTTTGATTGGCACAATCAACTAAAAACCCATTCTATCACTAGCCTTGAAGACTTGGTTAATTAACTAGTCCAAGAATTTCAAACTAGTGATCTTACCAAGAATAAATTAGCTCACTTTATAATTGTAAAAAACTTGAAACTAAAATGGCAAATTCTTTATCAAATGATGGAATAACTTGCCTAAAAAGTGTGAGAATAATACGATAGCTAATAACCTTCACCACTTATTCACTAGTGATCTCTACCCCAAATTACAATATCAGGTGAGGACTCTCTCCAAGAACTTTAGAAGAAGCCCTTGACCAAGATAAGTAATTAAACTTCCTCATTGATTCAGGCAAAAATTTAGGTGATAATTCGGGTGATAGTTCCACCCCAATTGATGACGAAACATCTGGGAGCTATAACTTTTGCACCGTAGCTCCAATTTACTTGCCATTTAAACTGTTGGAAAGATAAGAATGAGGGGAACGTCTTGAGATGGCATGAGATTTTCTCAATGAAGTTTGACCTCCAAACACCCAATAGAAGTTCTCCAAACTTCAATTTTAGTAGTGCAGTCTAGAAATAGTAAGTTTCTAAAAATAGTAATTCCTCAAATTTTGTATTATTTTAAATCTTGGAAGTCAAACCACTTAATCTCCCTTAATATTGGTGACCTTCCAAATCCTCCCCATGATTTCAAAATGTGTATAAATGAAGAGGTAACCTGAAATGTGAAGATAGACATCTCTTCCCAGAGATAAACATATGTTTGTATTGTGAACTTGAGTAATACTACATCTCTTCTCAGAGAATTCATTGTTACTATGTTATTTCTATGATATTGAAATATTTATCAACCAAAACTTATAAGTTTTGGATTAGTGGTATCAGATTAGTTTGTCTTGAGAGTGTATGATCCTAAGGATGAGGTCAAGCTACAGGAAGCTTGGGTGGGAAACAACAGAGCTTCCAAATTTTCAACCTATTCACTCCAAATGAATTCAAATGGTGGATGACATTGAGACATCTGATCCTTTCAAGGAAATGGTGAATGAAGCCCTCCAATGTCAATAAGCACAGATGCTACAACAATTTGCCCAAATTCTTCAAACACTTTAGATGGGAAATCTTGGCTCTGTAGCTAGACTTCCTGGCTCCTCATCCACGGAACGCCCTTTCAGTGCCCCAACACCCTTCAAGGTTCAGGTGAATTTTGATATTCCTACATTTAAAGGCAAAATCAATGTTGATGTAGTAGAAAATTGGTTGGATCAATTGTCTTCCTACTTCTCTGTAAATAAGTTCACCGATGGAGAAAAGATTACTTTTTCTCTTTTGAAATGACCATTGCCCATAAAAAATTGGTGGGAAGTGTACAAAAATAGGTTCACTACAAATGACATTGGCCTTGAGGTGGAACCTACCTGGGATGATTTTGTGGAAGCGGTGAAAGAAGAATACTATCCCATTAGAGCATATGATGATTTATACATATAGTGGCAACAACTTCACCAAGGTAAGGACCAATCTATTCAAGATTACACAGACACTTTTCATTCTTTGTCTACAAGATTAGGCATTCAAGAAAGTGAGAAAGATAAGACTCTCAAATGTCATGGTGGACTATAATGGTACATACAAGGGGAAATGAAACTCTTCAATTTGGAAACCCACGGTGAGGCATACAAATTTGTAGTGAAGATTTTATAGAAGCATGGCAAAAAGAATACGAAGAGTCAACCTTCAAAATGGAAAAGTGACAAGGAAGGTCAAACACGAGGCCAAAATTGGAAGCAGAAGGAGTTTCAAGATAAGAAATACCAGAAGGGAAAGGCTGGAAAATGGTGTGATGACCACAAAACTAGAACTCACTCCAAAGAAGAATGTTGAACCATCAAGTCACTGCTTTCTGAGTTACAATAATCAACATCTACTACTCTACCTCATACACAACCCACAATCAAAGAGGATGAAGAAGAAATTATAGATGTTGAGCCTGACACCATCATCACTTCATCACAGAACTATGAGGAAAGACAAGATGATAAGGAAAGATTGTTCCACTCCAAATTATGGGTAAAAGGTAAGCCTCTGCATTTCATTCTTAATAGTGGGAGTCAATAAAATCTAATTTCTGATAAAGTTGTGAAAAGTCTAAATCTATCCATGAAGCCTCATCTAAAGCCCTACAATATTGGATGGTTGAGCCCAGGGAGAGACCTCTGTGACACCCATCAGTGTCTTCTTTCATAAGCTATAAAACCATTCCAAGATGAAGTCATGTGTGATGTGGTCAATCTATATGTTTGTGATGTACTCCTTAGTCAGCCATTCATGTATGAGCGACATGGCATATATGAATCACAAACTCAAAGGATCAACCTCACTCTTAGAACATGAAACTATAGGGTACTAGAGGTACCACCTCCCACAGCTGTCTCCCTGATCAATGCTAGGAAATGTAAGAGATTGGTGGAGAAGATAAAGCAATTTGTTCTCATGGTGGTCAAACCACATAAATCCAAGAAGGCTGATGTTGCAGTCCTGACTACACAATCAACACAACAACAAAATTAGATAGGATGAATCACATGAGAATATGATGACTTATTCAAGTCACCCAAAGGAGTCCCATTGCATTACCAGGTAAAACATTCTATCGATTTGATCCCATGATCACTTTTGCCTAACAGTCCTATGTATCATAGATTAATTTTGGAGAATGATGAGATAAAAAGATAAATTCAAGAATTGATCCAAACGGGTCACATCAGACCAAGCTCTTCACCTTATGATAGCCCAATTATCTTGGCACCGAAGAAATATGGAATATGGAGGCTTTCCATTAACTATTGAGCCCTGAATAAGATCTCTATGAAGAATTGCTACCCTCTCCCTAAGATTGATGACCTGATAGACCAGCTCTATGGTGTGAAGTTCTTCACCGAAATTGATCTCAAATCTGCTTATCACCAAATTCCCATCGATCCTACTGATGTCTAGAGGACTACATTCAAATCTAAGGAGGGGCTCTTTGAATGGTTGGTTATGCCTTTTGGCTTAACTAACGTACCTACAACCTTCATGAGGATGATGGATGACATCCTACGACCCTTCACCAACTCATTCATGGTTGTCTACTTAGATGACATACTCATATATAATAGAACATGGGAAGAACATTTGCAACATGTTCGTAAGGTGCTTCAAACTCTTTGGGAGCACAAGTTATATGCAAATTTTGACAAATGCACATTCGGGATGACAACAATTTAGTACCTCAGGTACATTGTGAATGAGGAAGGGGTCCATGTTGATCCAAAAAAGATTTAGGTTATTCAAGAATGGCCCACACCAAGGACCCTCATAGAGCTTCCCAGTTTTTTGGGTCTTACAAATTTCTACTACAGGTTTGTTCTTGGATTTTCACATGTTGCTTGGTCACTAACCCAAGTGAATAAAGGAGGAGCTAAAGCTACATTTTAGTGGTGTGAAATACAATAAAGGGCATTTGAGAATTTGAAGAACAAACTCTGCTTATCCCTTATTCTTGCCTTGCCAGATTTGCATCAACCTTTTGATTTGATGATAGATGCATCTAAATATGCCATGGGAGTTGTCATCATGCAACATGGCCATCCTATTGCATATCACAATGAAACTTTCACTGATACAGTCAGGAAATATCCAACATATGATAAGGAGCTCTATGCCATTGTGTAAGCCTGCAAATAATGGAAACACTACATCTTGGGGAAAGAGACGGTCATCCACACTGACCATAGACCATTGGAATTCATCCATATACAAAGAAAACTATGAAATGAGAGGCACCAAAAGTGGGCCACATATATTCAACAATTCCAACTGATAGTCACACATAAAAGGGGGAGCTCAAATATAGATGTAGATTGTCTGAGCTGCCCACCAATTACTGCACTCACAATAGTTCTTAACCTGTGAGAACATGAGACTACCATTTGGGGTGCTCTGTATGAAGCAGATCCTACCTTTGCTGATAAATATTAAGCACTTAAAAAAGGTAAACATGTTTCTAATTTGTATTTGAAAGATAAATTCCTCTATCATATGGGGCACATTTATGTTCCAGTTGTAGAGCAACAAAAGATGATATGGGAAGCACACTTCATTAGGACAGCTAGACATTTTGGTATCAAAAAGACATTGGCAGTTCTTCAAAAACACTTCTACTAGCCCCATATGCAAAAGGATGTGGAAAGATATCTCAAATCATGCACCCCATGTGCGATAGCCAAGACAACAAATAAGAAGCAAGGATTTTACATGCCATTGCTAGAACCAACCAGGCCTTGGGAATCTATCTCAATGGATTTTATCTCAGGTTTGCCCACTTCAAAACATGGTAAGGACTGTATTTTTGTGGTAGTTGATCATTTTTCAAAAATCGCTATCATGATTGCTTGTAAGAAAAATATATCTACTAAGGAAACTGTTCAACTATATTTTAGTCATGTATGGCTCCCTTTTGGTCTCCCCAAGTCCATTGTCTCAAATCGAGATAGTAGGTTCCTGAGCATCTTCTGGTCCACTCTATAGAAGATGATGGACACTAAGCTGATGAAGTCCATAGCCTTCCATCCACAGACTGATGGTTAGATAGAGATGGTAAACCACTTGATTTTTAACATTATTTGAATGTATCACTCCAAAAATCTATGCACATGGGATGAGAGACTTATTTACATACAACATGGATACAATCAGGTGATACACAGCTCGACCAAGCACAATCCATTCCAAGTATGTTTTGGGTTCTAACCCCTAGCACCAATTGATATATTTATTCCATTTTCCATCACAAAATACACACCTCATGGAAGATATGAGGCAGCAAAAGCAATAAAGTTTATTAAACAAATGCAACAGATCCAGCAACAAGTTCATGACATCCTAGAGAAGATGAATCAAAAGTATAAGCAATGCCATGACAAACATAGGATTGCACACCATTTTACTATCGGTGACAAGGTTTGGTTGTGGCTACGGAAGGAATGACCTGTAGGCCCACATATAAATATTTGGCCTCTATGATATGGTCCCTACACCATCACTAGAAGATTTGGAGAAAATGCTTTTGAGTTGAACCTACCAGCCTACCTTGGTCTGCATCCAATATTCAATGTGGAGCTCCTCAAACCATATCACCCACCTCTATTAGACTCTTCAATTGTAGTAGAACAACTAGACATTAATGATCTTGATCCATAGAGTTTTACTCTAGTGGAAGAGGATCAGATTGTGGATACCTAGATGAAGACAACAAGAGGACACTATATTCTACTTTATCGAGTGGTCAAAAGGGGCTAGCTTAGCCACCAAGGTGAGTGGCTCACAGAGAATAAAATGAAGAAAAAACCACCACACCTAATGGGTAACGTTGATGCAATGGGGACCATTTATTTTCAAGGATGGAGGAATGATCTGGGCAACAATTTGGCTGATAATTCGGGTGATAGTTCCACCCCAATTGATGACAAAACGTTTGGGAGCCATAACTTTTGCACTGTAGCTCTAATTGACTCACCGTTTGAACCTTTGGAAAGATAATAATAATGGTAACATTTTGAAATTTCATAGAGATATTCTTGATGAATTTTGACCCCCTAAAACCCAATGAAAGTGCCCCAAATTACAATTTTAATAGTGCAGTCTAAAAATAGTAATTCCTTGAATTTTGTATTGTTTTAAATATTAGAAGTTGAACCACTTAATCTACCTTGATATTGGTGACCTTACAATCCTCCCCATGCATTCAAAATGTGTATAAATGAAGTGGTAACCTAAAATGTGAAGATAGACATCTCTCTCCAGAAATAATCATATATTTATATTGCGATCTTGAGTAATACTACATCTCTGCTCAGAGAATTCATTGTTACTTTGTTATTTCTATGCTATTGAGATATTTATCAACCAAAACTTTTGATTTTTGGGTCACTCATGTACCAATTTGAACCATCTCAACCTATAATGGTCACTCGTATGCTCATTACAAACAAAAATCATCATGCAACTAATGATTACATTATTGATACCTATGACATTGTTCATAACATTCAAATAATCACTTTAAATAATGTTATGGAACATGCTTCCCCTCCAAATAATATTCTTACTTCTACATATTCTCAAACAAACAACTCTAATATCCATAAACCATTATCCTTACCTAAGATTCAAAGTAATCTTCCAAGATCTATACCATGAGATATTTACCCCCCTCATCTAATGAAATCATGGTTTGATCTAAATTTTTTTTGTTGGTTTCATGCAAGTTGGGGCCATTCTCATGATACTTGTAGACAATTACATAATTTAGCTATGGATTTTCTTATTGGCCCAAAATTTGATCATGAATCACTTATTGACAAGCATGAAGAATCATATGGAATACATTTTAAATCCCATGAAATGCAAAATAAAAACCAAGATTTAGATCAAGATAATGCTCATATTTCTGTATACAAAGATCCTCTTCCCAACCATCAAGATAACACTGACAAGCCTACTCCTACAAACAATGTTTAAAGTATTATAAACCTCACTAGTAATGAGGAAAAAGTGGTTAATATGACTAACATGCAAAGATTAGTTGATTTTATGGACTTCAATCCCACACCTAGGCATCAAAACTCTAAACCATTTTGTGTCATTCAAGACACTTCCCCATCCAATCTAATAGAGTTGGGGTAATAGGAACTTATAACCTTCCAATAACCACTCTAAAAAACTAAACTTGATTATACCTATCACACTATCTCTACTCTTCCCCCAACAACTACACATCAAGACATCATTCCCCAAACTTCTAATAGAATTTTGTAGAACTGACCACAAGAAATACCTCAACCAACCATACTACAACCTCAAGTCAATCAACCTATTTATCCTCAACCCAAACCATATACACCTTATCAACACAATTTTAATTTCACTTCCAACCCTCCTTCATAGGAGCTCTTACAACATTATGCACCTATATCTATAAATCCTCCCATGGGTTATGATGAATGGGACCCCATTGTAAAACTTTATCATCTCCTATTGTAGACACTAGAAAAACATACACAATGATTCTAGATGTTGTGATGACCCTTGGATCACCCCTAGACCCCCTTGGGACCATTTCACAACTTTACAACCACCAAATGTAAGTCAAAATGGCTAAACCTAAGCATTTTAACTTTTCCCTCTCAACCATCGATGATCAACCCTTAATCACCGATGGTTATCCTTAACCACCAACAATTAACCTTTAACCACCTCAAAGGTTAACTAACACACAACGACAATTTTATTTTTTGTTTTTAGCTATTTTATCCATGTGCATGATTAATGTATGTTTAAGCTAAAAATAGATGGCTTATTGAACACCTTATTTAACTTATTATTTCACCACTCCCTTTTTCCTATATAAATTGAAGAGGAGGAGGTGAAGAGGGGATATTCATAATCATCATTGTCTTGTGCATTAGAGCTCCTTATGCAAGTGTTTTTCTAGCTTGTAGTGACCAAGATAGAAATAAAAAGTGTTGATGATCGTCAATCAACAACCAAGCTATCATCACTCTATCAAAATTGCTTTATAATCTATAAAAAAATTTCAATCACTCACATCAATGTTCTCTAGACCAACAAAAAGCTAAGTATTTATTTTTAGTAATTAGTTCCTTGGTTTCTCTCCATAATTTCTCTCCATCCTTCCCAAACAATTTTTTTTACCTAAGATAAATCTAACAATAATTGTTGATGGTCAACTAACCACTGATGGTCTACCCTTAACTATTGATGGTCACCTAACCTCCAATGGTAATCTAACCACTGATGGTCTTACCCAACTATCGACGGTCATTATGTGTCAATTCTAATAGCAAGTTTATTTGACCTTTCAGACCCTAACCAAATCTAACTTTCTAGCTTTTTATCTGATCACAAAACATCACCCTATTTTATAAACCATTTCTAATTTATTTATCATTAATATCCAATCATTTATTGATATAATTAATCAAATTTATCTCTATCCAAAAACTTATTGTATTTTATTTCAATATCTTCTATTATTTATGCAAGCAATTTATTTTTCATTTTTCAAAAAATAATTGTTTAAAATCATGTATTGACAACCTCTAAGGAATCTTGTACTTCTTGGATCTAGCATGTTATGAAATCCACCCTACTACCTAACTAATAAACAATTTCTTTATTGCTTTCTTATATGTAGGTCATTCCTCCCTAGACAAAGAGGAATATCTACAAATGTCTGGATCATGAAGCATAAACAAAATATAGGTTCTACTAACCTCACCCTTTTTTATGCCTTACAAATTTCTTCTTAAGAAATAAAGAAAATTTTAAGTAAAACATTTTGGCATGCCCGATGGGACCCATGAGTCTTTTCTTGGGTTCATTGTTACATCTAAGTGCTTCTTCTTCTTGTTTTTTACTCATACAATGAAATCAAAGTTTCATTTTAGGTCTAAAATTAACTACATGCATTTTTTAATTTCTTATTTTATCTCATATAGCTTAATTAATCAATCGAATTAATTATAGCTTCACTCTTATCACACACACAAGACCAAACCACTTACACCTATTAAAGAATAAAAACATTAACATAAGGCTTGACTAGGATGTCATCACCTAGTGGTCACCTTTCTTGGCTATCCTACTTAGATTTCATTACCAAGGGGAAAACCAACTCAGTTCACTAGCTGAGAATAATCTCTAGAAATTAGTATATCCTGGATAAGCACTTGAAACCCTTATCTCTATGGTGTGTGAAGTGAGGGGGTAGGTCCCAATATCAATCCACATGTTGATTTCCAACATAGATCTATTTTAGATCCTAAACTACCTAAAAACAACCATAAACTTCTTTTCTAGTACCCATTCTACAAACCAAAGTTGAATTTCACAATTATTAAAGCTAAAGGCATAAGCCACAAGAGAGACTAAAAGGAACCTTAGGACTTTATATGCTATAGTGTGTGTTTCATTTCCTTTGGATTTTTATTGTCTTCTCTTTGTTTGAGTTGTGAGATTAATTGTATCTTCCTCTTTCCCTTATCTACATGATTTTAACTAGGAAATAACAAAGAAACCAAGAAAATAAAGATTCACCCCCTAATTATCCATCTTCCTCTTTTACTTCATCCATGGAGTACATCTCAAATGTAGAGAGTTATCCCCATCCTTATAGAAGTCTTAGTATCCCTCAAAAAATTACCTAAGGTGATACAGATTTTTCCACTTTTATAGATAACAACCCCATATCCCTCCAAATTTACCTTATCACCATATCCCATTGTACTGCTACTTTAGTTCAACCTATTGACCCACCCCATGGCATGCCATCCCACCTTCTGGGAAACACTTTTATTGCCACCATTCCCACCCAACCTTTAGTTACCTAGGCATCATATTCTATGGATAATCCCACAAACACCACCATCCAAAACCAACCCACCCAACACCTAAACACCTTCTACCCTAACCAACAACCCTTATAGTATAGGGAAAACCCAAACTTTGGGCATTGGTACTCTACTTACAATGGGAGTACCCTATATTAGTTTCACCACCCTTCCTCTTGTTTATAACCCACCTACCACCACTCCATTCTAGATCTTGGTGGTCCGTATACACTCTACCCTTCCACCCATCAATACCAAAGTTACCACCTATCCTCTACTTACCAACCCAAACATGCCTCCTACCTAGCTTGTGTTAATCCTTCAATAGGTACGCATTATACCAAACCCAAGCTATGTCCCTAAACCATAAGAGTATATACCTCTACCTTCCACCCAACCACTTATCTTTATGTATTCATATGTGGCATCAACCCAAATACCCATGTCCACATACCAATATGTGACAACCTCCCAACCTTCCACTAGCTATCCTTATATTGAACCTACCCAAACCCAACATAATCATCCCTACAAATACGAGGTACACACCCAAAAATAGATCTTGTCAAAATGTTAATGCACAAAATGACTACTTTGGAGTCAACTATTTCTAGTGCCCATAATCTCTTATCATACGGTCAAATATGAAATGAACCAATTCATCCATCCATCCCCATTTTACCTTATCCTCCCCAATGGGAACTTCCAAAATTTTCAAAATTACAAAGAAAGGAAGACTACCAACAACATCTAAGAGCATTTAATAGTTCTTTCTTTTTTATTGCCTATGATTATGCTCTCCTTATTTTTACCTTTTTGATGTCTCTATCAAGTCTTGCACTAGATTGGTACCATGATAATACAAATCACTCCCTCTTTCCTTTTGCCCAACTATCTCAAACTTTATTAGACCACTTTTCCATAAACATCTCTAAGAAGGTTTCCATCACTGATATTTATTCCATATAGAAATTTGATGATGAGTCCATAGCTAACATTGTAGCCTATTCGATAAGATTAATAAATCAACTCTCTTTCTCTTTTCCCTAACCCAAGATAATTTAACTCTTTGGTCAAGCTTGTGCCAAACACATTTTCCTACACTTTGCAAGTTCAAACTTATAGGACCTTTGATGAAGCTTTAACCATGGCACAAAAGTTAAAAAATAGAGCCATTGATGAGGGTAATTTCAAATTAAGAAATAAAAACTCCACCTTAAAATCAAATGAGTCCCCCTCCTCCAAACCTAATAATCAAACCAACACTAACACCAAAAATAAGGGAACCATGAATGTGGTTGTCCTTAACAGTTCTACTCCACATGTTTTTAACCATCCCAACTCTTCTAGTTCTTCTAATCAGAACACTAGAATCCAAAACTATAAGAACCAAAATCAATTTACTTTGCTAGGGGAGTCATATGATAGTTTTGGAGAAGTTTTTGAAATCAAATATCATACAAATTTTGTTAATCAAACCTCCATATCAATTTTATTCCTCTCATCTTGTACTTAGTTCATATAAGGAGAATGAATTGTGTGCTTCTATCATGTAATTAGACATGAGTGTTATTAGGTGTAATACCTTCAAAAACATCATCCAAAATCTCATCAATAAGGGGGATTTTTTTTTGGATAGCCCCAAGTTCCCCATTATTTAGGCAACCATTCCCTAGCCATGCCCCCTCCATGAATAATGAAAATAATAGAGAATAATCTTCTCATAACCATGAGGTCCATACCATTAATGTATTTATTATTGAACTTATTATTGAGGGAACCATTTATGAAACCAATTTTCCTTCCCCTCCACTTATTGAGGTAGTGGAGTCACTCTCCATTCCTTTGGAAAATGAGAACAAAAAAATAACTATTCCCCTTTCTCCACTCATCGAGGTAGTGGAACTACCCACCTCTCTTTTAAAATACATAACAAAATAGGTATAGATTACCACCATATCCTTCTCTTTCATCATACAACAATCCACTCTTATTTTGGAAAGCATCTTTAAAGAAGAGATCATTTTACCTACCTCTCCTATAAAATACTCACCTTCACAAACCTTGGAGCCTTAAATTGAGGAAAAGGATGAGGTAACCACTTCACTTTATCCACCCATGGGTTTGTCCTTTGAGATCAGTATCTAAGGGATCAAACCCATATACAAGCCCTTCTCTAGACTAGTTCAAGACTTAGAGTACATATCCCAACCCAATGTAGATCATGTCACAATTTACCACCATCTCAAGCTTCTTTACCCAACCAAGCAAGATCCTCCAACCATGACATTATCATCCTAACCTTATGTTTTCACTATTAAACCTACCATCACCTTGATCAAACCTTTAAAAACCTCTACCCCTTAAGTCTTAGTTAAACTAACCAACCCAACTCGACCTAAAATAACCCAAGCAGCTTCCCCTATCATAACCAAACTCATCAAAACCTTGGCATGCTCCCTACTTAGAACCTTACTCACCCTCTACTAAAGGTGGATTTAGCACCACCTAACCCATGAAAATTTAGGCCAACCAAGAAGGAGGAACCACCTAGGATCTTGAAACCCATAGCCTTACCACTTATTTTTATCTTGCCTTCTATTTTAAGACCACATCTTTCTTCCATCCTAGGACCTCATCCTTTGGTTAAGAAAATGCATCTCCTAAAGACAACCTAAACCTAATTTCCTCTTCTAGATATGCCTCTACCTATCCTCTTCATAACCTAAACCTTTCAATCCTCCACTACCAATCCCATTAATTCTAAAATTTCTACCTTGAAACCATCAAACACAAAGAATAATATATTCCCAAAACTCCCACTTCTAATCCTACTCCTAAGAAAGTTTCCATCCCAAAAATAAAAAATATAACTCCAACGCCCTTACCACCTTTGCTCAAGTCTTACTCAAACATCCTATAGAGATTATTGAAAGCATCTTGATTAGCCTTACCACCTATTAAACCATTTGACCCACATATTCCTAAACCCTCTTGGTATAATGATAAATTAGTATATTCATACCATAGAACACCTAGTCATGATACAAAGAACTGTAAGGCTATCCAAGTATTAATCCATTAGTTATATCATGAGGATGACTTATTATCAGATGAGCCTCTTATAAGCCCACTACTCATCCAATAACCAAGATCCATCAACCGACACTTTCCTACTCCCCCACTCTCATCTTGGAGTGAATAAGAACTGAAACAATCCTCTAGCTTGACTCTTTCACAAATCCATACCATCCATGTGGTCACATAGTCACAGGCTCAACCAAATAATAAGGGAAAGATAAAAGTATCCATTACAAGGACATATTCCTCTTCCACCACCCAATCACCCAACCAACGCAAAATAGCTTTACCTTCAACTAAACCTAATGTGTCCATCTTGGGTCCCTCTCAATCCATCCCTTCTGAATAAATCCAATGAGTAGTTATGAAAGACCTTCACCAAACACTAGCGAAGATGAGTTTGTATGAACTAATCAATACCTCACCCCATCACCACCAAGTGATGATCAAGGCATTGAAATCTATAGAGGTTAAAATATAATACCCATAACCTCTAGGATCCTTTGTCAAGGCTCTTCAAATTTATAATATTATTACCTTTAATTATTTATAAATACCCTCCATCCATCTAGATGATCCAGATCCTCCCATCTTTATTGTCACATACATCAACCAAACCCACACTAATAGGATTATGATTGATGTGGGAGTTAACATCAACATTTTATCCTCCCATGCATACAACCAACTCAAATTATCTAATAACATTATGTCAAAAACCTCAGTGATGATTTGATCATTAAATGATACCATGGCCACAAATTTAGGAACTATTATCTTTCACACTCATCTAGGATTCCACACACTTCCTGAGCTCTTCTATGTAGTACAAGGTGAGTTATAGTACAATGTTTTGTTTGTACACCCTTGAATTCATAATATGGTCCATGTGTTATTCACCCTACACCAATACATCAAATTTAAACATGAAGGTCGAGTTGTTACCATACAAGTTGATCTAAGTCCTTTTACATCATGCAACATGATGTATTGACCTAATGACATTCTTATTTCACCATCCAACAATCCTTCATCAATAAAAAATGAAGCCCCATCTCCTTTTACCAATGAAGCATCCACCAATCCATCCATCCCTTCTACCCAAATCCCCATTATGGACCCTTTGGAATCAACCTTCTAACATCTTTCATTGGGGAAGTATCACCTTTTGACACTAGATACTTTTCCTACTCCCCAAAAGAATGGGAATCTTTACCAACAACTTGGATATGACACTATTGATGCTTCTAAATGTACCACAAGTTCCCTTAGTGTTTAAATAACACTTCTCATTTTATAATTTAGAAAATTCAGATCATGAGTTGTAGGTTTTGACAATCTAGTTACATGTAGTGAAATAATAGTAGAGTAAGATAACTATTACATAATATTTATATAATTTTGGTGGTTGGGAGACACTTTGGTCCATTCTATGTGAATCCTTGTAGATAATTAGTGAATTACATTCCTACTTTAAGATACAGACTAATCCAAATGGATATTTATAATGTGGCTAAAACTAAAGTGATCATGGTGTAAAAAAAACATCAAAGAGAAGGGTAGGCTAGAAAAAAATAAGTGATTTCCAATTTTAGTCCTTAACATTATGAAAAAGTATTAATGGGAAATAAATACACATTTAAAAAATATATATTGTAACATAGCCTAAGCTCAAATATCACTATATATCAGGGAAACTTCAGAGGAAAACATTTAAGAATCACAAGTAAGACCCAAGTCTACTTTAGAGGTTTATGACTATAATCAAATAGTCATTACACATTTGATACAAATCAAAATGAAATGAAGCAAAACCTAATATCTTTCAACTAATATAATGTATGCACAAATCATAAACCTTGTGATTAAATAATGTTATTCATAATTCAAATGAACTATTCAAATTCAAGACCTCTACTAACAATTGAGAGAAAATCTACATTAGTAATTAATGCATCAAAATGGACAATCCTTATATAATTCCTTGATTCTATTAATTACTTCAAGTATGAAAAGTTAATCAAAAATATCTCCCTTTTTACAATGGTGATACATTCCTTTATAGGAAGAATAGGTAGTATATTGGTCAGTTAAAAATTATAGGTGTATAAAGGTAAGGAAAACTATCCTTACAAGCTCTATAATACACATGATTTCCCAAATCATGCTGACATATAGGAAAATATGCTAACAAACTAGAATATTCCTTTACAATGGAATATTCTATTATAAAATGTTACCTAATTTCTATTAGAATAGAATATTTCTCTAACTTGATGGTAGGGACCCTATTTTTTATTGGAGGATGCTCATGACCCTCTCATGTTGTTCATCAACCAGCTTGAGATCCATCATAGGCTTCATGATGCACTCCTCTTAGTCTGCTAGCTCATTGAATTCTTTGACATTTCTAGCCAAGGCCTCCTTGATGATTTTAGATTTATTGATCTTATCACCTGCATTGAATATTATATCCAAGATCTTCCTATTATCCTATCTATATTGGAATTTTATTTTCACTTATATTTCTTAAGTCATCAAAGTGGCCCTATGCTTGAACTCTTCATCACCGATAAGGCCAAGGGTAGTAGGTTATGTAGGATTGACAAGCATGGTCCGAAAAAGTTGCTCAATTTTGATAATGAGCCCTTTATCATCTTTTATAAGCCTCTTTATCTTAGTATTCTAGGTACTTAAGCTTTGAACCTTACCAATAACAATCCCCAATATTGTGCCTATGTGTCCCATACTTATGGTTCTAAAGTTTGGGATCTACTTCTTTACTTAAATTTTGAAGCGCTGAGCAATCTTATCTTCTAAGGCCTACCATTGGGTAACCATGTCTTTGAATAATATATCTTGGTCCTACAATTCACTCTACCTCATCTTCATTGACTTTAATGCCTCAAACATGTCATAAAATGATTCATTTAAAATTGTGTTCGTGGCCTTCAGGATTGATAAGATAGTCTATGTTTATAAATTCTCCCTTTCTCTTTATAAATTCTAGATCCTTTGTATTAAACCTTAGACTCCAGGCTTGGCTTGTTATGATTTTTCTTCAATCAATCTTTCCATATATTCTACATGGATGGTAGCTTCACCAAGTTGTTTTCCTCCCATAGGAGTTAATCTTGTAAATGGCTCCACCTTCTAAAAGCTAAATTATTTTATCCTACCATAGTTGTCCTAGTTTTTATTCTCTCTATGTTTGATATCTCAAGATTGAAGTGCACTTTTGTAATTGGATACTTTAATTTTGGAAGCTTAAGAACCCCCATACTTGAGTTGTTAGAGGCTCTTAGAGAATCCATATTTTGGACTTTTTTTCCTTGGGGAACTAGAATACTTATTTCATCCTATTCCTTCATCATAGCCTTTATCCAAGGCTTAATGTCATCATGCACATCCACACCAACCCTTGTCATAGACCATGAGTGGGATAGGTGAGATATTTTGCAATTTTCCATAAATGAACTAGTCAAGAATTATTGGTCCATGGATTTGAAATTCATCACTAAAGAGATTGACTTCACTAGTGGTATGATTGAAAGTCAATCTATGTTTCCTCCTTGGGTCTATTGGGACCAAGGCCAATTATACCTTCCTCTTATCTTGAAGTGCCATAGTAATCATCTCTTTTCCTATTATTTCCCCTGAGGGGTCCTCCTTTCCACCTGAGCCATAAGATTCTACAGGTTCCTTAAGGGTACC
This sequence comes from Torreya grandis, assembly GCA_037957365.1. Lineage (NCBI taxonomy): Eukaryota > Viridiplantae > Streptophyta > Pinopsida > Cupressales > Taxaceae > Torreya > Torreya grandis. The sequence continues at coordinate 1,631,288 of JARHVA010002664.1, read as the reverse complement.
CTCAAGTGTTTCTTCCAGTTCCAAGGCTATCATGTCAATGTATTAGATTGGATGAGGTGGCCTCTATTGTATGGTTGAAGGTAATGGCCCTTATCTAGGTATTTCTTCTAATCTTATCTCTTCAACCTTCTCCTTTCCTTTACCATGGTCACCCTAAATTTTCTCACCCTACTGTTGGGGTTGTGGTTGCTCTATTTGAGGTGGTTCATGGGTTGTTCTAGATGGACCAAGTAGTAGATGGTACTACAAATGAGACATTTTCCATGTTTCCAAAAATGGCTTGTTGTCCCCATCCAATCCATGCTTAAGCTAAATGTTATGGCCTTGGATCTTAGTCAATACCTCTTCATAGTTCTTAACCCTAATATATATGGTGTTACAGACACCCAGTTGGTGTACATACTCAATCTTGAGATTTTTGTCCTTTAGATGTTCTCCCACATTATTCCATGGATCTCATATTTTGAATTCATCTGTTAAAAGCCAAACGAATTATTATGTGTAACCATAACTTCTACCTACTTCTAGTCTTTAATTATGATTTTCCAAATATATAATGGGAAGGGGTGAATCAGACCATTCCTCTTTTCCTTGTAAGACTTGTCAATGCCAAAAATGAGTTGGTAAGTAATCTCTTACTCAACAAGTTTACACGAGACATGACTAGTAGTCTATAAGGTGCGGAAATAATTCCCTCTATCTTAATTATGGTGTAATTTGGGAAATACCACACCTCCCCAATAATCTTCACACATTTTTTGATGAGAGGGTGAATCCTAGGCATGGGAACACTATGATGGATTCAACTATTTCTAGGAAAACATAGTCATAGATAAAATACATATGATTCCTATATTTAAAGATATGCAATTTGGAACAGTAGTGTGAGATGGTTATTGTACCTTCTAGGGACCAATTCCTAATGCCAGGGAAGGTGACTAAAGAAATAAGTGCATCAAGTAGGTAAGACATCACGTAGAGTTGCGTAGAGGTCTTTCTCTTGATGGTGATGAATTTCTTGCAAAGGAAGATGCTAATCAAATATCTTATTAGATGGGTAAGTTTTTCTTCCACCAAGAAATGTACATATGAGACCCAAACCTTATTTATGTAAGTGGTTGAAGGGGCACCAAAATCTCTTTTCAACAAGTTCATCATTACCCTAATACATTCTTTGAACTGGATGATAGGGATTTTTCCATCAAGGGTTCTAAAGATGTGAGGTCCTTAGTTTAGCTAGGGTGTGGGGATGGAGTCTATGTCATGGTTATTGGTCCATTCCCTCATCTTGGGAAGGTACACATGGGGAAGAGGGAGCTTATATTACTTTTTTAAAGTAATAGGGGAAATGTATGCTACCCCTTTTAAGTTACCTTCCCTAATAGTTCATTCACCATTAAATGTATAATTATTAAAAATGGGGGTAAGGACATTGATGGAGTGAAATACCTCTATTTTTGTCGTAGCATGATGGGTGCCATCCATCTAGATTATAACTAGGTCATAGCGTCATCTATTGGTGGTGGGATTTCTCTTCTCTTCTTTTGAGATGGGATACAATTATTCTACCATGATTAAGAGCTCAAACCAATTCTTGATGCTATGGATATTTAATGTGGTGAGGTCTAGTTCTATATCCTTGAATACTTGACCCCCACTATCTATCATCAAATAGAGCTCAACCTATTCCTATAATTATTGTCTACTTGTTGCTAGTATCTTTATCTCTACCAATTACTCATGTTGAACTGTAAATGATTTCCATGGAAGCTATCTTACACTTCGGAAAACAATTAATCTTACTTTGGTCCAGTTGATAGTAAATTAAGCTCAATTGGGTTGCCTTTTATGTAGGGTTCAAGGTTTTTGAGCTTTAATGGTGGAAGATATATAGGATTTGGCTTATACATGTTTTGGATTTGATTTAAAACCCAACCTTAATACCTTTTAATCTTAAGTCCACAAGATCTTCAATTTTATCATTTTCTACTTGTATGGAGTTTATGTGGCACTGGTCTAGATATTTCATGACATTTTTCATAAATTCCATTTGAACACTAACCATTAATATTTAAAAATAATTTATTTATTTTTAACTATAAAATCAAAATCCTAGATTAGCATAAGCCATTGATCATTCTTTGGGCCTTTGTATTTTAATTGGTTCTTGAGTATTAAGCATTGTGGTCATGACACTTAGCATGCTCATACATCTTCCCCATGCTCCAAATCTTATGTCAATCCTTTGTTAAATAATCATTGGCCACACAATGAGTTCACAAGTTTTGGGGGTTTTATTTAAAAGTCTCTAAGGACCTTCATGACGTTGGATCAAAACTGATGAAAAAGCATAGACTGTTGATCTACACAAATGCTTGAACATTAAGTTAGTACACTTTTAAAATTCATGACTTAGGATTATGTCCCTTAGGATAAGGTTTTTTTTCATGTTTATTAAACATGGGACAAACCTTAAGCTAAGGAATTTAAACCGAAGTTATGATTTAAAAGGGGTCAAGGTATAATCAATCTAGGTTAATGTATGTGTTATGTTTAACAAATGCAATGAAAACATTAGGCTAAAATATTTATGCCATGTGTCACAAACCATGCTCAAAATAAATTCAACATGAAATGATAATCTAAATTTTACATAAGGTAAGTTTGTGATTTAGGGTCTTTTATGTAAAATTTAATGTGGATCCTTAAAGCATAGACTTAGGCTAGGTATATTTATTGCATATATTTGTGTTCTATAGATCAAATCCTTCCATTTTGGGAATATTTTAAGCATTTCCCTTAGCTTGAAAAATCACATTAGAGTAAAAAAAGGGGTTTGGGATGTTATTTGAATAATGAGTAAGAAATTTTAATTAGTTTAAAATTGATAGTCTCATGGGCATTAAATACACCTTTGTAAGTATTAGTTGATGGTTACATGGTCATCAATTTTAGACCAATGAAAATTTCATTTTAATGGACTTAAATTTGATGGTCGTACGGGTGTCAAGTTAGTATTTTTGGATGTTTAAATGATAGTTACACAAACATAAATTTTAAGTTCATTAAAATATTTAAGGTTAAATATGAAGATGCCATTTTGCATTTTTATGGGGATTTCTAGGGTCTTAGTGTTAATTCACTTCATTAGATCAGATGCCATTATAAAGAGATAGCCATGGGATCTTAATTCAAAGACTTACTTTGAACCAGTTGTCATGTCAAGTGGGTCCCCTTTCCTTTTAGTCCTTCAATGTAATGGTTCCATGTGTCCATATTTCAGGCTCTTATATCCTTTTGAATTTTCAATTATGGTTCATTCCATCTAATTGGATCCTTGTGAGTAAGTTTGGATCATTAGACTATCCAAGATGCATGCTATTTAAGCCAAAGTTTCAGTCTATCTTCACTCTGTCTGATCAAATTTCATGATAAATAAATAACCATAGGATCTTGTAAGATGCAAAAAATTTGTGTTAGGATCATGGGGACAATAAAAACTTAGGCTTAAGACATTAAGACTAAGGTCATGATTGTATTAATATATATATCAAGGTATTAATACTAGAACCTTAAGGTAAGTTAGGAAATATTGAAAGGGACCCTTCATGACAACATTTGCTAGGCCATAAGGAACTTATAAAAGGGGGAAATAATGAAGGGGGTCGAGTTTCTTAGTCAAGTTATGTTAAAAACATGACTAAACCTAAGATATGCATTTTATATCTAAGTCTATAAATGAATTTCAAAATTGTTCCCACCAATTTAGTTCCTAGCTTTATTAAAATTTTAATAGAGGGTTTTCTAGTGTTTTAAAATATGGAATTATTAGGGATACATGCCATGGAACTTATAACTAATAGTCAAATGAACTTCATTAGTAATGTTAGTCCAGATTAAGACAAAACAAAACCACATCAATCTATCCTTAAACAACTTGGATGACCTTCAAACTCTATGGAAGACTTTGTCTTATTGAAATTTCCATGTTTTATAATAAGACTTTCTTAAGGTTCCCAATCTCAAAATAATTAGGCTATGTTGGTCCCAATAAATGGTTACTCATGGGGGAAACATAGTAATATGTTATAACCTATAGACTATAGGTTTAGACAAATGATTAGGTCATCCACTTCACTTGATCAAAACCACCATATAGATCAAATTATGGTTGAAACAAACATTGCACTTGTAAACTTATGGTCAAATACTAGTACATACCCAAACTATGTGTGTGCTTTAGTTCCAATTACTATTTTCCATAAGATTCAAGAAACAACTTCTAGTTTCATGTCCTCAATCACTTACATTGACTTGTAGTATATTAAAATGTTTGTTATGAACCATGTTTTAACTTAGAGAAGGCTTGGGCATTGCTTTACTACTAGCCAGGCATCCATAACCCCAATCAAGATGCCTTTGGCTCCACTCATGGCCTTGCTCCACTCATGGCCTTGCTCCACTACTATTTAGGAGTCCATAGCCTTGATGGAGATTGCCAGAATCACCTTTACCTGAAAGCTTTATATTTTGTCTTTTATCCTATTCCTATATTTTTTTAGATAATTATGATTTCAACAAGGTTGGGAAATATGATATATAGGTTTTAATATTTGTTCAAGTATTTTATCTTTGTAAAATCATCCATGGTTTAAAATTTTATCTCAAGAAAGGATGTTAAATAAGTGCTAGTTTGGGGTATACCCTGATAATTTGAGTCTCCACTCCCCAAGTGTAAGTCTTCTTAAAACCAATTTGAGGTCAAGGTAATGGTTAGGGTCTCATGAAATGATTTTTTTATTCATTTTTTTTTCTTATTTTATCTATGTTACAACATTATGCTTTATGTTTCAGAACCATGGTTGCCTTATACATGGAGGTTCATACCTTAATTTCTGAATTGGGGGGCATATTTTAAGCAAAATTCATAACCTCTAAGCTCAAGATTGTCCCTAGGGACTTATTACAAATAAGGAACTAAGAAACATAAAATAAATACACAATAAATAGAAAGACAATAATAAAGGAAAACAAGCCCTTGTCAATCATGACTGGCTATAGAGACATTATTGCCTTTGACTCCTTGGTGTTAAAATTTTGGCATGAATGACATTCCCTAACATGTTTGTGAACATATTTAAAAATAGTTGGATAATAATATTAATCTCTAATAATTTTGTGGGCTATGGATTTCTCATATGGATGTCTACTGCCTAGATTTTTAAGAAAGATGGTCATGATTTGGGTGGCTTCTTTTTATGAAACACATCTCAAGTAGATTCCTTCAACATTAATTCTATACAAGATTCCATTCTTGATCAAGTAGTGGGATGCATTTAGATTTAAGGCCCTCTTTTCCTCCTTGAGTAGACTTTTAGGACAAGTACCATTGATTAACAAATGTATGATTGGGTCATACCACTCACTAGCTTGAAATATTTGTTGATCCACCTATAAAATACTTAGCCTAGGGTTAGCATTAGAAATCATCTAAATCAAACCTTGGCACCTTACCAATTTTTTTATTTTCATCTCTAGTTCATATTCTTAGAAGATTGACATTCATTTACCTATAAGTTCTCCCAATTCATTCTAACTTAACATAATTTTGGTGGCAGGGTCAGGTAAGATGGTATGCACCTTATTTTTAAGGATGTAATGCCTAAATTTATTAACTACCTTGACTAATGCATAAGCCTATTTATTATTCAATGAATAATTTAAATAAAAATTCTTAAAATTGGTACTCATAAAAACAATTGGGTGGTAACACCCTTCAATTTTCTAAGTTAACACTATAGCCATAGTGTGGTCATATACAAAGTAATATAGGTAGAAGTCCGTTGAAAATTCAAGACTTATAAGGACTAGAGCTTGACTGATGGCCTCATTGATATCATGGAATGACTTCTTAGAATCTTCATTCCATGTGACTTTGGCATCCTTCTTTAGCACGTCATTCAGTGATTTGATAATTTTTGCAAAATGAGAGATAATTTTTTTTACAAAATTTATCTTACCAAAAATGAGTTTAACTCTTTCTCACTATTTGATGGTTCAATTCTATATTGGCCTCCACTCTTTTAGGATATATATATATATATATATATATATATATATATATATATATATATATATCCCATCCTTAGTTATAACATGACCTAATAATTTTAATTCAATCACATAAATTATACTCTTCTTAGGGTTCAAAGAAATGTCATACCTTCTACATCTTTCAAATAAAAGTTGTAAATGCATAAGTGATCTTCCCTATTTTTAGAAGAAACTGTTAGATCATCCATATATATGATAATGCACTTACCAATCAGGCCTTGGAAGGCATGGTCCATAGTTTTTTCAAAGGTGGCTCCTATATTGATTAGTCCCAAGGGAATTCTCTTGTAAGCAAAGGTTCCCCACTTTGTTGTGAAGGTTGTTTTCATCATGTCCTCTCTATCAACCAATACTTGGTTGTAAACTAAAAATACATAAAGAAAGGACATCATAGTTGATCTTGAAATAAATTTAATTACTTGGTCTATGGAAGGAAGGGGGTATTTTTCATTCTATGATGCTTTTTTCAAATTTTTGAAGTCTATACAAAGTCTAATCTCACCATTCTTCTTCCTGAATGGAACCAAATTAACCACCCAAGTAGAGTGCCTGATGGGGAAGACTCTCTTAGCATCTAGTAATATTTTGACCTCCTTGAAGATCATGGGTTCTAGGAATGGGTTTATAAGCCTTTTTTTCTACTTGAATGGTTTGTTTCTCTCTTTAAGGGGTATAGAATGTGTGATAACCCTTGGATAAAAGATATTTAGGTCATCATAGGACCATGTTATGACATCTTGTATTTGGGTAGAATTTACTTAGCTTTATTATTTTCAAAATTTGTGTAGACCTTCACAACATTTACCAGTCAAGGTTGATCATGAAGTTATAGATTAGTAGCATTATTGTCCTTCCCATTTACCTTAGGAACCTTAAAAGCCTCAAAAAATTTGTCCTGATCAAATAGTCTCTCAAAATCAATCATTACCTTTGGGATTTTATTTTCACTCAACTAAATGACTTTACCATTGAATTTGCCTTCCCTAGATGTACTTCCATTAGCTTCATCAATGATATGAGCATCAAATGATCCAAAATTTGTCATGAAATACGATATCTATTGATCATCATTGAATACTTTGAAGTGGTTAATATTATCTAGTACTGAAGGATAATGGATCAGTTTAATGCTAAAATTAGGGGAAGCTTGATTGGGCATTAGGTTAGATACACTAGATGCCAATTGATTACCTGTTTGATTATCTTCCCTTGGGATGGAATTGATGATAAAGGCATCAAAGGATTCAATGAAATATCAAACTCTGAACTTATACCTTTTAAGGAATGATAATTTAAATTAGTACTTACTTCTAACCTGGTTAACCACAAGTTTTGAATCCACATAAACTAGTAGTTCTTTGACCTTGTTTTTTTATAGACAATTGTAAGCCAAGAATAAGGGCTTCATATTTAGAAAGATTATTAAGATAATGGAATTGGAATCTATAAGAAGCATTGTATCTTTTGTTAGTAGGTCCAGTTAAAATAAAACTAACACATGATCTAGTATTACACCTAGTAACATCAAAGTGCAATTTCCCTAATCTAGGAACAACATGAGCATTCTTGGTATCACATACCTTATTAGCCTCTAGGGTTAAAACCCTTAAGTCTAAGTCTATTATGTTGACACTTTCATTCATAACATTATATTTAGTTATCATATGCTTCATTCTTAGTTATCTCTCAACTTTGATCTGATTGGGTACACCCTTCCAAGGTAGCCACATATGTGAGTAATCCATGGACATGTAACCATTAAAAGCCTTAGTCCATTTCATACTCAATAAGATTCCATAAACATTAGGTATTTCAACCACTTGAATATCAATGAATTATTTCATCTTAGGCTTAAAATCTAGTTGCATATGACCATTTAATAATTATCCTACATGTTAACCCTAGATTTGTCTAATTGGGTGACAACAATATCAGATTTTATAGGTGTTAAAAATATTTGATTACGTATACCCACAGGCACAATATTACAATATGCTCCTGAATCTAATAAGCAATTATGCAGTTTCTTACCAAACATCCTGACAACGAGTAAGAAAGGAGGAGACTCAGCTTTGGTTTTATGAACTGTTACATTGGCATGATCAGTCTTAAAGGGACTGTGCTTTCCCAATAAATTTACAATAGGATATCCCTTTTATTTGTAATATATGTGAGTTCATGAAATGGTATATAAGCCTTTATTTTCTTCATGTACTTAACTATGTTATAACTAGTTTTGTCAGAAGAATTAGGAATCTCAACATTGGGTTTAGAAGTACTCCCTTTTAGTGGATCTAGATTATTGCTTAAAGAGGTGTTAGGAAGAGTTATAAGAAAATTTGGAGGCATTTAGGTAGTTAAGGGATGCCTTTGCTCTTTATTCCTCAAGGGATAGGATTTTTTAAAGAACTACTAAAAGGCTTGGATCTCCTCAATGACATCATTAAGCTCATTTTACTCTTGAAAAGGGAAATCAAAGGTGTTTACTGTTGTCCCCCAAAAATATCACTCATGTTTGGGACAAAATTTTAACTATTTTGGTCCTATAGACCAAAATTGTCTCTTCCCTTTCCAAAATTTGTCATGGGTATTCAAATTCCTCATTTTTCAAGCTTCTCAAGAATCTACGGACTCTGTAGGAAAAAAAAATCTACAGACTCTGTAGGCCAAGTTCAATGGGATTTATAGGTTAATTTCTACAGACTTGGTTTCTACAGACTCTACAGGCAAGTTCATTTCTACATGTTCAAAGGCTTCTACAGGCAGGTTCAATCAAAAGAATCAGTTTCTAACACTTGGTCATTTTCAAGATTGGTTCAGGACCTTGGTTCAATCAAAAATGTCCATTAGCAAGCATCTGAGCAAGGATCCAACCATTGAACCATTGAACCATTGAGCCTTGAACCATTTTGGTTTAACAGGTTCAACAAGTTCAAAGGTTCAATGTCATTGGCAAGATTTAAGTGCTTCATCAAGGTTTAAGGCTCAATGAAGGAATTCCCAAAGGACTTAGCCAAATCAAAGGGAATGAACCATTGAACCATTAAACCAAAGCTTGGTTCAGCACCTTGGTTCAATGCTTTAATTCAATCCAATGGTTCATCAAATGGTTCATCAGCTTGGTTCAATCAAAGGGATCATCGGCTTGGTTCAAAGCATGGTTCAAAGCTTGGTTTAACAGTTGGTTCAATTCAGTTGGTTCATCACCTTGGTTCATCAACTTCAGTTCACTTAGTTGGTTTATCAAGCAGTTCAATGCCTTTTGGTTCAATCAAAGGGTTCATCAGCTTGGTTCAAAGCTTAGTTCAAAGAAGTGGTTCAATTCAAAAGTTCAAGAGGGCCTCCCAAAGGACAAGTGACCTTGCATAGGGCACTTGGTCGACAAAAACACCCTTCAAAAGGGTCATTTTCAAGGAAATAGTTAAGGTAAATTCTTTCAATTTTTTTTTTAAGGTAGACAAAGGCATAATTCTTTCAGACTTTTGTTCAAAGAAATTCCTTCGAAAAAAAAGTTTGAAAGAATTCAGAAAAATTATGGGAAGAAAACCTGAAGGAAATTCTCAAAGCCAAAGAACAAAGCAACAATTCTGCAAATTTTTTGTCCATGGGAAATTATCTGCAAAATTTTTGTCAATGGGAAAATGCCCACAGAGAAATCCTAGGGAAAATACCCACAGAGAAATCCCAGGGAAAATGTCCACAGGGAAAGTTCACGGGAATATTCACAAGAGACTCCAAAGAAAAGGCTGCCAAAGGACCCCAAAGGTCAAGTGCCCTTGCAGGGGACTCTCAACTGCCAACTTAAATGACACTCCCCCAAAGCTAAAGGGTCACCTTCCCTTTGGGAGGATGCAAAATAGGAAAGCCGAAGAAGGACCAAGGGGTGACACACCTGAAGATGTCAAATTCAAGAACAACAAACTAGCCATTGAAAATGTAGTGACATGCCCATGGACATCAAAGTTGCAACAATGAAATACCCGTTGATCCTTTTAAAATGTAGACCCAAATGCATTCAAAGGCTTTAAGGCCAAGACTAGCAGGAAGCAACTAAGGAGTAGAGCATCAAATTGAATTAAGGACCCGATTCCCTTAATTAGAAAAAGAGGAATGATGAAGGATCAGATCGCCAGGTGGACATTGAAAGATGCAAACTTTCAATAGTGTGAATTGTTTCTCTACATTGAGAAAAGCAAATGGGTAGATGCCCATAAATTCTAGCCTGTCTCCTTAACAAATTTCAATGTAACATGATGTGTTACTATTCCTGAATCCTTCTTGAAGAGGCTATATAAGGGACTCTCTTTTATTGTAAATTCATCTCTTTTTGACAATCAAAAATGAAACTCTGCCCAAATTGAAAGGCATTACTGAGACTTTGAGCTCAGATTATTGATCATATTTTGTTATTGGAATAAGAAAGCAAGTGAATTTTTAGACTTTGTGCTATAATATCTTTGTTGTTGGGGAAACTATTCTTATGTCTTTTTCCTTGATACATTTTATGTTCCTTTAATTCAACAAGTAGAATTAGTGAAAGTAGTCAGGAAGGTGTCCTGAAGTCAACTGTGGAGAGACTTTACACCCCCATAATTGCTTTTAGTGTGTTTTCTTTTTGTTTCTGTGTAAAGGACCTTGGGATGACTTTCTGCCCTCATTGTCCTTCGTATCTCACTCTTGGAAAAATTTAGGTGGAGATTTTGTGCTACATCTCAATTTTCTTGTTACTACGTCCTTGGTTAAATTTTGCATTTACTACCAGGAGTATTTTTGTGGTTTGCTGAATAGTACTTTTGAAAGAAGAGTAGTGATTTCTATCATTTCCCTTGAGATTACTCCTTTGATTGGCACACATCATCTCTGAAAAAGGAGAGATGGATGGTTTGTCCTACCCTTGAGTATTATTTTCTATTTATATATATATATATATATATATATATATATATATATATATATATATATATATATATAGGGAACATCCCCTTGATGAGAGGAGAGATTAGTCCCCTTTTGATGTGGTAAACCTACACATTTGGATGACCAATTTTCCTACTTTGACTGATCAGACCTATTTTGTTTATGAGTACACTCATCGACAAAATATCTAACCAATAGTTTTTGGCAACTCCACTAGGGATAGAATCCATTACCATTATAACCCTTATCCATTATAGACTCTCGTGACTCCATTACTTGTCTTACCCATTATCCATTTATAGCCTTACCATCTTCCTCCACCTCTGTTATTTTATCTAGTCTACAAAACTAGAGCTGATGGGAAAGAACACACAATTTAAAGCCTCAAGCTTCAAACTAAACCAAAGTCAATTCTTTTCCATTTTTGTTTCACAATCTGGTAGATTCAAGGTATACAAGAAGCCAAAGGGCTAAAGGGATTATTGATCTTATATTTGAGTTGGTATAACAAAGTGATTTTGGTCTATTTCCTTCACCATCTCATCTCTAACAAACCAAGAGCTTTCCCCCTACTAAAGTCAGATCTCCATTGCTAGATGAAGTATCCACTTCTGTTGTTGATAAAACTTTGCCAATAATTACCCCTCTAGCATTTTTTATCCCTCCTTTTCATAATCCTATGATGGCAATTAAATGCCCCTGGGGTAATGCTTTTGGTCCTCTCAATCTTACTCCACCTCTACATGAGCTTCCACGTAGTTCAAGGAAGAATTTCCTAAAATTCTATGGTGATGGGAAAGTTCATCTTGATGAACACATTATAGCCTTCAGCATAGCCTATGGCATAATTAGAGTAGAATTTCAAGATGTAGCAGTCAAGCTATTTGTAGAAACATTACAAGGTGCTACTACAGATTAGTTTTATCATCTACAGGCTCGGTTAGTAACTAATTGAAATACCCTTAAAGCTAAGTATGAAGCCAAATTCAAAATTGTAGAAAATGCACATGCACTTTTGGCTCAACTTACATAGATGAAGAAAGAGCCTCATGAAACAATGAGATACTTCATAGCCAAATTTGACAAACTGAAGAATATAATTCCTATAATTGCTCAACCTACAGCTGAGAATCTCAAATGCTTCTTCATTAATTCTCAATTTTTTGAAGTCAATTTTCTTTTGAGATGTGTTGGTCAAATAGATCTTGCTGCAACTCAACATTTGGCCACTAAGGTAGAAGATGATCTCATCTTAGCAGGGAAGATAAGAAGAGATCTAAACAGAAATAGACCTTCATCATCTTCTAAATATGCATCTACAAGCACCACAAATCCAATGTTAGAGAAGTTGGCAAATGAGTTATAAGCCTTAAAAAGACAAATGATGCAAGGAATGTCTTCTGCTCCTTCATATAGAGATATGCCAAGAAGGACATTTCCAAATTAGTCATATCAAGGCAATGCCACTAGGAATCAAGGGTAGCTATATCGTCTTCCTCCCCCACAAGGAAAACATGCCCTTGAAGCTCCTCCAACCAACTCAATAGTTAGATATTTGGAAATATAACATGCTTTCTCTTTCCAACCTGAGTTTAAACAAGAAAATGACATTGATCTCTTCATAGAGGATCAAGAAGAATCAACTGGTGACTCCCATATTGGTTTCTTGAACTACTAGGATGAACCCAAAAGCAAAGGAGAAGCTATCGATGGATCATATGCAGTGTTTACTAGGTCCAAGAACCAATTAGTCTAGCATGATGATAAAAAGAAGATAGAGGAGCAACCTCAACCAATAATTACAATTGCTAAGTGTTAAACCACTCTACCTTTTCAGTCAAAGGATCTGGTGATCACCCAAAATGTAAGTACATCATTTTCAACACCTTATACTTCAATTTTGGAAACCAGCCCTCCTCCCATCCCTCCTAAAACCCAAAATGTTGAAATACTTTCCTTTATTCCTAGTCCAATTCAGCCATTTGACATAATTGATCATGTTAAGAAGACCAAAATTCAAATGTCTGAATTTGAATATTTGCCATCCAATCCTGATCAATTGGATAGGTTGGTCCAATGTGTCAAGAACCAAACCATCCCTACAAGACAAGAGGTTAAGAAAATAATTCTTGATTCCCCAAAGAACATGCCCATTCCAAATAATCTTGTCATTACTCCTCCAGCTACCCCTAGGAAAATAGAACCTTTCTATGTTTCCTTATTGATAAATGATTATCAACTCAATAATTGCATCATTGATTTTGGGGCATCTGATAATGTCATGCCTACTAAAGTAGCTAAGTGTCTAGGTCTCACACTGACTAAAACCTTTTGGAGATGTTTCTCCATGGAAAACAATCAAGTAACACTACTAGGGCAAATCAAAGATGCCCAATTTGCATTTGCAGCCTTTCTAGACAAGAAAATCAAGATGACTGTCTTGGTGGCTGATGTCCCAGCATCCTATGGCATTTTGCTTAGATGAAATTTCTGCAAGGATGTGGGAGGAGAACTAAGCATGGACCTATTTGAAGCAAAGATCCCTGTCCAAGGCATAATGTAGAGATTGCTCCCTAAAAAGGAAGAAAAATATGTGGTCACCCAAACATCAGCCCCTATAGCACAAATTTTGTTTGAGTCTTCAGGTATGGGTAATTATTTCTTAACCATAGAGAATATTCATGTTTCTATAGATGAAAATTATATATCTAACAATCTAGGAATCAATCCAAACAAGACTTTAGGAGAATTAGTAGGCCACATTATAAATAAGGAAGGATCTTCCATTTCTAATGAACAGAAATTTGATAGGAGATCAACTTCTAATGATGCTTGGATTCTTCAATCTAATGGCAACAATTCTTCCACCAATGATGAAGTTGGGACTGTGTTGATATCTCCTCAAGGAGATATTCTTCCTTCATGCAATTTGTAAGTCAGCAACACCAACAACATAGCTGGATGTGAATCTCTATTGCTCAGAGTGAAGATTGTTCAAGATGAAGAGATCAAACTCCTTCACATTAATGGAGATGCTAAGCTGATAGTTCGTTAGGAGTTTGATGTGGACAATCCAATCATGTGCTAGACTGAACTAGAAGAACAACCAATTATGGTAATGGACCATGCTCCTATAGATCAAAATCAGGAAAAGGAACCCTTTGCCAAGAAATCAAGGAGTTATGGCTTTCAAATTGAAGACCAAATCCTGCCATGGGACAAGAAAAAGAAAAATCCAAGAAAATTGGTTTCTTGGTGGAGAGTTTCATTCACCCATCACCATTCCTGGGGACAAAATGCTTTCCTAATGGTTTACCAAGATGGCACACTATTTTCACTGCCTCTCAAGAAGCAACATCTGAAACACTTCAACTCTTGAAGTATCAGATTGTTACATCTGTATATATGTATATTTGTATAGTTTTTAATTCTATTTTGCTTTATTTGTTTCCATTTTTGATGCCTTTCATTTCTGGGTAGCATGAATCCATAGCCCAATGGTACACATGAAGACACTAGAGATTCTAGATTCTACTCCCTTTAATTCTTTTTGCAAGTGATAGAAGTTCCCCAACTAGAGCCAGATGTTGTCCCCAAAAAATATCCCTCATTTTTGGGACAACATTTGAACTATTTTGGTCCTACAAACCAAAATTGTCTCTTCCCTTTCCAAAATTTGTCCTAGGCATTCAAATTGCTCATTTTTCAAGATTCTCAGGAATCTATGGACTCTACAGGCTTGAATCTACAGACTCTATAGGAAAATAAAATCTATGAACTCTGCAAGCCAAGTTCAATAGGCTTTATAGGTTAATTTCTATGGACTCTGTAGGCAAGTTCATTTCTATAGGTTCAAAGGCTTTTATAGGTGGGTTCAATAAAAATAATTAGTTTCCAACACTTGGTCATTTTTGAGATTGGTTTAGTGCCTTGGTTTAATCAAAAATGTCCATCGGCAAGCATCTGAGTAAGGATCCAACCATTGAACCATTGAACCATTAAACCTTGAACCATTTTAGTTCAATGGGTTCAATAAGTTCAAAGGTTCAACGTCATTGGAAAGAGTTAAGCGCTTCATCAAGGTTCAAGGTTCAATAAAGGAATTTCCAAAGGACTTAGCCAAATCAAAGGGAATGAACCATTGAATCGTTGAACCAAAGCTTGGTTCAGTGCCTTGGTTTAATGCTTTGGTTCAATCAAATAGTTCATCAAATGGTTCATCCGCTTGGTTCAAATCTTGGTTCATCAGCTTAGTTCAAAGCTTGGTTCATTGGCTTGGTTCAATCAAAAGAATCATTGGCTTGGTTCAAAGCTTGGTTCAAAGCATGGTGCAAATCTTGGTTCAATGGTTGGTTCAATTCAGTTGGTTCAATGCTTTTGTTTCATCGCCTTTAGTTCACTCAGTTGGTTCATCAAGTAGTTCAACATCTTTTGGTTCAATAAAAGGGTTCATTAGCTTGGTTCAAAGCTTAGTTCAATGAAGCAATTCAATGTAAAATTTTAAGAGGGCCTCTCGAAGGACAAGTGCCCTTACAGAGGGCACTTGGTTGACAAAAACACCCTTCAGAAGGGTTGTTTTCAAGGAAACAATTAAGGTAAATTCTTTCAAAAAAAATTTTAAGGTAGACAAAGGCATAATTCTTTTAGACTTTTTTCTAAAGGAATTCCTTCAGACAAAAAGTTGAAATGAATTTAGAAAGACTGCAGGAAGAAAACCTGAAGGAAATTCTCAAAGCCAAAGAATAAAGCAACAATTTCATAGACTTTTTGTCCATGGGAAATTGTCTGCAGACTTTTTGTCTACGGGAAAATGCCTGCAGAGAAAGCCTAGGGAAAATGTCCACAGATAAATCCTGGGGAAAATGTCTACAGGGAATGTTCGTGAGAGACTCCAAAGAAAAGGCCACCAAAGGACCCCGAAGGGTAGGTGCCCTTGTGGGGGACTCTCAATTGCCAACTTAAAGGACACTCCCCCAAAGTCGAAGGGTCACCTTCCCTTTGAGAGGATGCAAAATAGGAAAGTTGAAGAAGGACCAAGGGGTGACGCACCCAAAGACATCAAATTCAAGAACAACGAACTAGCCATTGAAAATGTAGTGGCATTCCTACAAGCGTCAAAGTTATGACAATGAAATAGCCGTTGATCCTTGTAAAGCACGGACCTGAATGCATTCAAAGGCTTTAATGCCAAGACCAATAGGAAGTGACTAAGGAGTAGAACATCAAATTGAATCAAGGACCTAATTCACTTAACCAAAAAAAGAGGAATGATGAAGAAGGATCAAATCACCAGGTGGACATTAAAAGATGTAAACTTTCAATAGCATGACTTGTTTCTCTATATTGAGAAAAGCAAATGGGTAGATGCCCCTAAATTCCAGCCTATCTCCTTAACAAATTTAAATGAAACATGATGTGTTACTGTTCCTGAATCCTTCTTGAAGAGGATATATAAGGGACTCTCTTTTATTGTAAATTCATCTCTTTTTGACAATCAGAAACAAAACTCTGCCCAAATTGAAAGGCATTACTAAGACTTTGAGCTTAGATTGTTGATCATATTTTGTTATTAGAATAAGAAAGTAAGTGACTTTTCAAAATTTGTGTTGTAATATATTTGTTGTTGGGGAAACTGTTCTTATGTCTTTTTCCTTGATATATTTTTTGTTCCTTTGATTCAATAAGCAAAATTAGTGAAAGTAGTCAAGAAGGTGTCTTGAAGTCAACTATGGAGAGACTTTGTGGCCCCACAATTTCTTTTAGTGTGTTTTCTTTTTATTTCTATGTAAAGGACCTTGGGATAACTTTATGCCCTCATTATCCTTTGTATCTCACTCTTGGGCAAATTCAAGTGGAGAATTTGTGTTACATCTCAATTTGTTAGTTACTACATCCCTGGTTACATTTTGATTTTACTACCAGGAGTATTCTTGTGGTTTGTTGAATAGTACTTCTGAAAGAAGAGTAGTGCTTTCTGTCATTTCCCTTGGGATTCTCCTTTGATCCACATGCATCATCTCTAAAAAAGAGAGATGAATGGTTTGTCCTACCCTTGAGTATATATATATATATATATATATATATATATATATATATATCCATAAGGAACCTCCCCTTGATGAGAGGAGAGATTAGTTACCTTTATATATATATATATATATATATATATATATATATATATATATATATATATATATATATATATATATATATCCATAAAGAACCTCCCCTTGATGAGAGGAGAGATTAGTTACCTTTTGATGTGGTAAACCTACACATTTGGATGACCAATCTTCCTACTTTGTCTGATCAGATCTATTTTGTTTATCAGTACGCTCATCAACAAAATATTCAACCAACATTTACCACGAAAGCATGTTAAATGGGTTATATCTAGTGGTGTTTGCACCATTATTTTTGTTAAGAACCACTTGGAATGTATCCAAATCTTCTTGAAAGTATTTAAAGCCTTTACATAATTCTATACAATCAATTTCACCATTCTTGGTTGTGGAATGTACCCTATAATAGTCATGCAATGCAATATCAGGAACATTAATGTCCATATTATTACTACTATAAGATGGTTCATTAGGCTTATTATTTTGAAAAATATCATTATAAAATCTATTACTTGGCCTATTAAACCTTTGAAATGAGAAATTCCTACCATGGTTTTCTCTAGTATTGCCCACTTGTTTTTGTAACTGGAGGAAATTAGCGCTTAAGTTTTGAACCATTTTCAAGATGGATTCACTCTCATATTTCAAATTTTTACAATTATGTATCTATTTATTATTAGCATATGGTACCAAAACCCTTTGATCACTTGGGTTAAATCCATTAGTGGGATGAGTCAAGAATCCCATACTTTTATTTGGAGTTGCATGACTTAATGGTAACTAGGTCAGATTAGGGAGATGGTTTAAGTCTAAGAGATTTTGGTTATTATTGGGGAACAAGTTCATCATAGTTAGGCATGGGTTCAAATTTTGGATTGAATAAGTTGTTTGTCCCTTGGGCTATATTTGATCATTAATTATTACCAATTTAGAATAAGCTTGGGGTAATGAAACTATAACTAGGATTGACCTCTTTAGGAACATAAGGTCATAGGATCTGCTCCATGTTTGTAGATCTCTAGGGCTAAGACATCATTAGGCTTGTAGGGTTCCATATTCTTGCTATACATTTTTTAAAATATAGCATTAAAGGACCTGATAGGCTCACTATCATCCCTTGTAATAGTAGTGAACTAGTGGTAAATAACACAAGGACTAATACTTTTACCAAATTGATCAGTAAAGACATTGTTAAAATAATTCCAACTTGTGATATAGTTGTCATGAAAATTCAAAAAACATTCATAAGAAACATATTTAAAAGTAAATGGAAACAACCTACATGGCACATCTTCATTCACAACATTAAGCAATCTTAAAGCAACCTTAAAATATTTTATATGTTCCTTAGCAGTCATTACACTTATTAGACTAAATGTAGGTAGATATTTCTTACTATTTCTAGGAAGATCATGAACGAGCCCTAACACATTAATCAAGGAATTCCCTAACCATGCCATACCTAGGTGATGGTTGAATGCACATTTACCTTAAATGATAGAAGTTGGAAGAGATTTAAATCTCCTATGTGTACCTTTATCATGTCTATATTTTTTGTGTACCCAGAGCTCAAGAAAAAATTCTCGAGTTAATGAGTGTGATTTTGTTCTATCTTAGGAAATTATAGATTGGAATTCAAAGATCCTAACTAAAATATGATGTTTCAAGTTAACTTCTATAAATAACAAGAGTTAGACCTATACATGTAGCTTATTTTGTAAATATGGCATGAAGAATTGCAAAGGACATTGATCTTTGACTGAGTTAGCTCAAAGATGCATTCAATTACATAAATATGTTATATCTTTAAAAATATAGGCCAAAAAGAACTCATATGTATGAAAGATATGTGCACCTCTAATCAAAATGAACTGTTCTAACTATAGATACAACAAATTTTTAAAGTTTAAAGCTAATATTACTAGAAACAAGCATCGATGCCTAAATAACTATAAAATAAGCACAAAGATGTGTTAAAAACAACAAAGATCAATGATATTTATATATTTTAAGAATATAATTTATTCAAAACATAGATAATAGTGATATTTAGGTAAAGGAAACTAAGATCACCAAAGATTTGAAGAATTCTACCCTGGCATGATGGAGGCTAGCCATCTGGATTATAATGAGGTCACAGTCTCATCTATTGGTGGTGGCATTCCTCAACTCTTCCTTTGAGATGAGATGCAATTATTTTACCATGAAGAAGAGCTCATACCAATTCTTGATGGCATGGATGTTTAGTGAAACAAGGTATACTTATGTATCTTTGAATAACTGACCCTCACTATCTATCATCAAATAGAGCTTAGCATATTCCTTTAATTATTATTTATTGGCTGCCATGATCCTTGTCTCTACCAATTTCTCATGTCAAATTGTAGATGATTTTTTTGGAAGATTTATTACACTTTGAAACACAATTAAGCTTACTTTGTTCAATTTGATAGCAAATTAAGCATGATTAGGTTGCATTTTATGTAGGGTTTAGGGTTCTAGAGCTTTAATGGTGAAAGATATCTAGTATTTGTATTATACATGTTATAGATTTAATTTGGACCCCATCCTTTATACCTTTATGTTCTTGAGCCCACAATATGTTTATTTTTATCCTTTTTTATTGCATGGAGTGTATGTGGCACTATTATGGATCTTTCATGGCATTTTTCATAAACACCATTTGAACACTAGTCATTAGTATTTAAAAATATTTTCTTTATTTCACATTGTGGGATCAAAATATTAGATTACCGTGAGTTATTAATCATAATCTAGGCCCTTGTATTTTAAGTGGTTCTAAGGTCTTAAGCCTTGTGGTCATGAAACTTGGTATGCTCATGTATCTTCTCCATGTTCTAAATCTTATGTCAATCCTTTATGAAATAATCATTGGCCATGCAGTCGGTCTATGGGTTTTTAGGGTTTTGTTGAAAAGTTTATGCGGAAATTCACATCATTAGATCAAACCCAACAACAAATCATGGACTAATGATCTACAAAAATGCTCAAACATTAAGTTGGTACACTTTTAAAAGTCATAACATAGGCTTATGTCCCTTAGGCTAAGGTTTGTTTCATGTTTATTAAGTACAAGACAAATCTTAAGATAAGGAATTTAAACCTAACTTATGATTTAAAAAGGGTCAAGGTATAAGAAATGTAGGTTAATGTATGCATTGTGTTTAGAAAACAAAATGAAAACATTAGGCTAAAATATTTATGCCATGTATCACAAACCCTACTCAAAATAGGTTCAACATGAATTGATAATATGAATTTTACATAGGGTAAGTCTATGATTTAAGGTCCGTTACACAAAATGAAATGTGGATCCTTAAATCATAGACTTTGGCTAGGTATATTTTTTACCTATATTTGTGTTCTATAGATTGAGGCCTTCCATTTTGGGCATATTTTGAGCATTTCCTTGAGCTTGGTGAGCCACTTTAGTGTAAAAAATAGGGGTTTGGGATGTTATTTGAACACTAAGTAATAAATTTTTATTATTTTAAAATTGATGGTATCACATGCATTAAATACACCTTTTCAGGTGTTAGTTGATGGTTACATGGTCATCAAGTTTAAATCAATGAAAATTTCATTTTAATGGACTTAAAGTTGATGGTCATGCAGGCATCAAATTAGTCTTTTTGGATGTTTAAATGATGATCACGTGAATGTCAATTTTAAGTTTATTAAAATATTTAGGGTCAAATACGAGGATGCCATTTGGCATATTTATGGGGCTTCCCAAGGTCTCAGTGTTAATTCTCTCTATTAGATCAAATTTTGTGATAAAGTGATAGCCATGGGATCTTGATCCAGAGACTTTCTTTTGATTAGTTGTCATGTCAAGTGGGACCCCTTTCCTTTTAGTCCTCTAATGTAATGGTTCTATGTGTCCATATTTTGGGCTCCCTATATCCTTTTGACTTTTTAATTATGCTTCACTCTATCTGATTAGGTCCTTTTGAGTAAGCATGGATTTTTGGATTATCTAAGATACATGTTATTTAAGCCAAAGTTTCATTGCTTCGTTTGATTAAATGTCATGATAAACCTACAACTGTAGGATCCTACAGGATGTAAAAAATTAAATTTAGGACCATGTGGACAATAAAAACTTAGGCTTAAGACATTAAGACTAAGGTCATGATTGTATTAATAAATATGTTGTGGCCTTAGTACTATAACCTTAGGCTAAGTTGGGAAATATTAAAAGGGACCCTTTATGACAACATTATTTAGGACATAAAGAACATAGAAAAAGGGGAAATAATTAATGGGGCTAATTTTATTAGTCAATTTGTGTTAAAAAACATGACTAAATCTAATATATATGTTCTATATCTAAGTCTATAAATGAATTTTTAAATAGTTCCCTCAAATTTGGTTCTCACTTTTATTAAAATTTGAACTGAGGGTTTGCCAAGGTTTTGGAATATAGAATTATTAGGGATATGTGCCATAGAACCTTTAAATAATAGTCCAATGAACATAATTAGCAATGTTAGTCTAGAATAAGACAAAGTAAAACCATGCCAATCTATCCTTAAACAACCTAGATAACCTTCAAACTCTATGAAAGACTTTGTCTTATTGAAATTACCATGTTTTATAATAAGGGTTTCTCAAGGGTCCCAATATTAAAATAATGGGGGTATGTTAGTCCCAATAGACCCCAATATTTCAGCCATCATTACTTTCACACCCTCAACCTGTCACACCAATTTCATTTATGTGGGGCTTGATAAACCCCTTGACACTTTTGCCACCTCTTTTTCACCTAAACCTTTCACCTCTAGTTTTTCCTATCTAGATAAACTATAAATTTCCAAGACATATATCTATAGGTGTGCTTGTAAGGGATTTGGTATAGGTCAGTATGAACACAAGCCACATGATTTTCTTCCAATCAAGACCTAAAAACTTCACAAAAAGTATGGCCTTAGTTTCACACTACCTAAAAAACAAACCAACCCACCTCTTATTACCATCATTGATGAGGAAATACCATCCTCATCATCCACTCCACCATAGACATATGAGGATCCTAAAATCATGCCCCTAACATTTTTTTCACCAACATGATCAACCTCAGACCCCTAACATATCAAAATGATGGGGTGATTGTGACTATTCCTCTAACTCATCCTGAGATGGTAGTAGATGACTCTCATACCATTAATACCATTAGGTGTTAGGATGATGATTTCATTCCTACCTACCTAGGTATACAAGTTTCCTTTATACATAAATTTCTCCCTCCTAAAAATTATACTATCTTGAATGAATCCACTCTAGATATCAACTTGGGTACTCTAAATAACTTATGTATTGTCAAAATCAGCCAATCACTAAATTTTGAGGAGTTTCAAGACTTCCCCCTTCCTACAAGACCATACCATAGAATTTTATTGGTCTTATAGTGACATGCCAAGAATTGACCCATCCATCTCTACCCACAATATAGTTACCAACCATGATGTCAAGCCAGTTAGGCAAAAACTTTGACAAATTCACCATCACATAGCTCTTCTCATCAAAAAAGAACTTCAACCCCTCTAATCCATAAATTTCATTCAACCCATTGATTATAACCAATGGGTCTCAAATGTTGTACCTATCAAAAAATCCATAAGGTAACTTTGCATTTGTGTAGACTTTCATGACATTAAACTTGCTTGCCCAAAGAATGACTTTCCTTTGTTAAGCATTGATCAACTTATTGTTCTTACAACTGACCATGAGATGTTATCTCTTATATAAAATTTATTAGGTTAAAATTATATCTTATTTTACCCTAAATGTTAACACAAAACCACCTTTATCACCCCATGGGGAACTTTTTGCTATAAGCTCATGCCCTGTTGGACTAAAGAATACTAGTGCAACCTACCAATGTGCTATGACCTACATATTTCATGACCTTATTAAAAAAATCATAGAATACTATGTCAATTACCTTCTTGAAAAATCTAAATATTATAAAGATCATTTGGTAATTCTTAATTTTATTTTTAAATGACTCATCCATTATAATGTCCACCTTAACCCCAAGAAGTGTATTTTTGGGGTCTTTTCAAGAAAACTCCTTGGTTTTATCATCTCCATAAGAGGAATTAAATTTTATCCTACCAAAATTAAATAAATCCACAACATGCATCCCCCACCCACCTCAAGTAACTCCATATCTTATAGGGGAAGCTCTAATCTATTTGTCACTTTATCTCTTAGCTCTCTAATAGATGCCAACCTTTCCACCACCTTCTGAAGAAGGAAATATTTTTTAAGTAGAATATTTAATATCAAAAGGCATTTGATTAAATTAAGGAGTACCTTTTTTCCCTACCCACCCTCATTCCTCCTAAGGAAGATCAACCTTTTTACCTTTATATTTACACCACCAACCACTCCTTAGAGGAAATGATAGTTGATCAAGATGAGTAGCATAAATATCAAACCATCTAATACATAACTCATGTGTTTATAGAGTATTAGAATCAATAAACCCATACTAAAAATATTTTCCTTTCCCTAGTCTTTATGGGCCCCAAACGTTTCCCTTACTTTCTCAACCATAAGATGGTTGTCATCACCAACATTGACCCTCTCAAATATATGCACTCCAAGCCATATTGAAATAAGTGTATGGCCAAGTAGCTCATGTTTTTAACTAAGTTTGATCTTGATTTCATTTAATAGAATATAATTAAAGGGAATGTCATTTCCAACCAATTGGCTAAATCATCATTAATAAAAAATGGGCATCATCCTCTCAAGTTTCCATATGAGTCCATCATGACCCTCTCTTAAGCACACTTCACCTATCAAGTGACCATGTTATTTGATAGATCAAAATGCTAAAATGGTAGGGGATATAACATCATCCTTATCCCCCTTGATGGTGAACCTCTTATTTTATCCTTTAATCTATATTTTGAATGTACCAACAATATGGATGAGTACAAAGCCCTAGTGATAGGTCTCCAAACTACATTAGCCTTGGGAGTCAAAATGATCAACATTTTTGGTGACTCTCAGGTTGTTGTCAATCAAACCAATCGATCTTATCAATGTAAAAATTATGTTTTTTTAATAATACAAATAACTAGATAATATAATCTTAACATCATTTGACCACTACTATATCCAAACCACTCCATAATCTATAAACAAGTTTGTTAATATGATGGCTTCTCTCACTTCCTAGATCACATCTAAACCCTCTAAATCTAATTTATCTATCATTATTATCAACTTATTAAGCCTTAATATATAAAATTATACTCTCCTTCCATCTTCAATGTGGAAGATACCCAACCAAACTTTTGGTATCAATAGACCTTCAACTATCTCAACTTTCCATGATCCCTTCCATCCTTTGTCATACTGCTCGAAGAGCATTTATTTAGAGCACCTCACATTATACCATACTAGGGAGAATTATTTATAAACATGGATTTTATGGTATCCTCTTCCATTACATATGCAACCATGAAGCCTCTCATGATATTAGATAAATGCATGATGGGATTTATGGAGGACACTTTGATAGTCTAGCCATCACTAAACACATCCTTTAACTTGGATATTATTGGCCCACCCTCAACCAAGACTGATATGATTATGTGAAAAAGTGTGTTAAATGTCAACAACACATCAATTTACATCATGCACTTAGCAATATTATTCAAGTATCCAATAATCTATGGCCCTTATCATAATAGGGTCTGGATCTTATTGGTGAAATTAACCTCCATTCTTCAAGTGACATCATTATATCATCATTGTAATAAAATATTTCAACAAATGGGTAGAAAATATTTATTTCATCTCAAATAAAGCCTAAAATATTATTAATTTTAACAACCATTATATTAACTATCGTTTCAGTGTTCCTCATAAAATTATCACCGATAATGGTAAATCTTTTAAAAACAAACAAGTCTAAGTTTTTTATGATGTGCTTGGTATCAAATTAAATCCACAAGCAAATAGATAGGCTAGAGATTCTTTAAAAAATCTCAACATTATGCTAAGTAATATGTTAATGCACCTGTTTAAGATTTGAATTTACACATCCCCTTCACCTTATGGGCATATAATATTAGCATTAAAAACCCTATAGGTGCTACACCTTTCTATCTTATGTCTGGAGCTAGGATTGTCTTGCCTCTTAAAGTCCAAATTATCTCTCTTCACATAGCCCTAAAAGATCTCATTTTTGAGAATGATTATCTTCAAGAATGTTTAGCCTAACTTGAGCTACTTGATGAATATTATTTAACCATGTTTAACCATATTAGTGCCTATAAATATAAAATCAAGTGTGCTTATAAAAAACATCTAAAAGTGCAAGAAATCAATATCATAGACCTCATACTAAATAAAAATCAACATGTAATCAATATGGAGAAAATTAAGCAGGTAATGTTTTCTTTCAATTGGCTTGTACCTTATATCATAACCTACAAGTATGGATCGAACACTTATCGATTGTCCTCTCTTGAAGGAAAAGTAAAACCTAAGCCCCTCAATGCTTTGCATCTACATCCTTTCATTTTTTAAATAGGATTGAACTCACCTTTTATCTAACTTAAGATCATCCCTTATTTTCACTCACATACATCTTATTATAATGGCAACTGATCAAAGTTGAATAATGTGCTTATTCATTATATACTTT
Organism: Torreya grandis; assembly: GCA_037957365.1. NCBI lineage: Eukaryota > Viridiplantae > Streptophyta > Pinopsida > Cupressales > Taxaceae > Torreya > Torreya grandis. Next base: position 1,605,443 of record JARHVA010002664.1, on the reverse strand, counting down.
ACCTAATCCTTAACATGGGTACCATGGATCTACCCATGGCATGGTTCGTATGGTACTTTTCATCCCTTTATAAGATGGATTCCCATGATCATTATCACTTAAACCTCTTTTACCCATCATGGCCCTTATTTTGCTCTAGTTTTGCTTTCATGAAGGTGAAAATTTTGAGCCTACATAAGCAAATCCATATCAATAGAAAAAAAATCAACAAAAAATTCACAAAATAACCAACACTCATATGGGTCATTCCAAGCATTCATTGACTGCTCCCTTGAAGGATATCTACCAAAACCAATCAAAATTTCTCCAAGTAAGGTAGAATATTCCCTTGAAGGATAATTATAAAAAATACTCAAACAAATCTCATAAACTTAGACCACTCCTTTTAAGGATGGATGAGCCAAGAATTTGTCAAGCATAATTATTCATGGGAAGTTTCTCACATCAATTAGCTTCCTGATCAAGAGACCCATTATCAAAATAAAAAAAGTGAAAATAATTTTGGAAGCAAAAATCAATTTTCATAGGTATACTTCTTGCATCAATCATTATACACCTTATATGACATAGACTTGTTTATATTGGCTCTTTGGTACCATGTAGAAAAGGCATGCTAGTCTCACAATAAGGTTCCATCATCATCCACCTTCCCTTTATACCCTCTATAAGCAAGGTATTTTTTATCTTACATGACACTAGATGATCAATAAATTTTTTAACCAAATCATGAACACTAATGTAAAGAATTCAAAGGGCTTATGTTCATAAGCCAATCTACCTTAAGTTTGTTTCAGTCCTTGCCAATGAATAAAAATCATGCCTTCTTATTATTTATCTCATACCTACTTGTTGATACATTCATTAAGTTTTTTGTCTTTTGATTGTCTTATATTTTGTCACATTTAGTTTCATTGTCCAACTTACTCTTTATGTTTTAATATTACTTCACCTTCATCTAAACAAATATAATACATTAAAAACATTTAACTGCAAATATGTTTTACTTAGTGATTGCCTTCTTACCTTATTTGTTTAAGTTTTTTTTATCATAAGAATACTTAAATGAATTATCCATCTCATATATCACACATCATCTAGTGATCAATGACATCATGTCTACCAAAATTTAATCATACATAAAAATGAATGCCATTCACATATGTTATCCACTACATGCCTAATATAGATAAGGAATCATAGACTCATTAATTAAAAGCATGAGCATAATCATCATGAACATAATCATATAAAAATCCTAACAACATAACCATAACCAAAACATGAACATAGTCATCTATAACCATGAGAATAATCATAAACATCATAGTCATGCCCAACAAAACATAACATGTTAACCATCATCATATAAACAACACCCATAAAATATCAACATCATCATGAGCATATATCATAAAAATTAACAACAAAATATAACCATATCAATATCATCATCATATCATTAAAAACATCCATCAATATCAAATATCATCATAATCATTAATTAAATAAAAACATCATCACATGACTAGCTAGGTGAGTAAAAATAAAAATAACATCATAATCATCATAGTGTCACATCATCACATCCATAACCATCAACATAACCATGAACTATGATCACATATATAAATCATGAGATTGTAATATAAAAATGATCATATATAGAATAATGTATATGTCTCTCAATGGATATATACATCTTACTACATTAGTTTGTAGGCTAGTATCAAAATCATATAATACATCAAAATAAAATGTCTCATAATAATCTAAGATACTAGAGAAATACTTCCTCTTAGAGATTATCTACATTTTGAACCTACCTGTCCACCTACAAATGCAACCCACTAACCTAGTGTCACGCTTTTGGTACCTCTAGTGATCCCTTGTCTATACTCACCCCATTTAGGCTTATCTAGAAGAAGTGAAAAAGCTAAATACTAGTAATACCTTAGTTACTCCACTATCACTACATATCTGACTATGGATACAGTCCCTAGTGGTCCCATAGGTGCTAGTACTCACCCTCCCTCCTACTTGAGAGAATCCCTTTCCTATATAATAGAGGCCAGGTGAGCCTTAGCCTGATCCCTCTTTCTAATATGAGTGGCCACCTATCCCTATGATGCATCACTATCTTAGGTCATGGATGCTAAGAATGTATATGATATGGCTAGTTCTACTCATGCATGGTCCCTCTTAACAATCAATGTATATCTATCCAGACCACCCCCATCCATTTGATCTCCATGCCCCTCTATATTCACATCCATATCCTGATGACTATCCTATTTATCATCTCATCCAAAAATGGTTGCATCATAATGCACCTAAAAACATGTAGGGTAATCATCATTAACACCTACATCATTAATCTCATCCCACATTAGTAGCTCCTCATGATCAATAAATACATCCTTTAGCTCTAGTACATGTAATGAAAACTTTTCATCCTCCATATAATACCTCATGAACTCCCTTAGGATATTATAAATGAGGCCAAACTATCTCCTCACCTTATTAAAAGGGATAAAATCTACCTATAATCTCACCTTACATAGATCCACCTATAATTTTTTAGTGATAAAATCTACCACATGATCTAGTGAATGTCCTTTGGTAGGATCCTCATCTCTTTGATAGAAAGCAAGAATGTGTTAGTGTTTAGATCCCATATCTCTATAAGTTCCACTAAATGGATGGATGTTAGCGAATGTGCTAATAACACCTAATGCTACCCAAGCCCACTACTAACAACTGATCCCACTCCTAGTCTATCATTACCCGATGGACCTCATTTAACAACTATGACACTCAATCTCTCATAAAAAAATACTACCTCACCTATAAGGTTTAATACTAATGCCTTAGTTCACCTAATTCAATTTGATTTTGCCTATGAATTATACCTATACCTACCTACATACTCTTTTAACCTAACCACAACATTATATCCTTCACTTATTCACCTACCAAACCCTTCCCTAAACCCACCACCAAATACATCATTCTTTAATCATTTAATCTACACCCTTACCCACTTAACTCATCCTTTAATATACACCCTTACCAACTAACTTAAACCCCTACATTCAAAAAAAATTTAACTTTATGCCATTTATCAACCATCGATGGTCGATTATAGACTAGTGATAATTATTTTTGGAATCATCATTGATCAATCATTGACCATTAATGGTTAGTGGATAAAACACCAATGATCCAAAAAGTAACATATCAATAGTCACCTATTGACCAAAAATGGTCGATAGTGACTAGTGATGGCTAATAGAGACCATCGACGGTCATTATGTTGTGATCATTTGTCATGTCCCCTTTTTAGTTGACATGTGCAGAGTAGATGATTAGCCTATTATGTGACCCTCGTAGGCTGATGAGATGGATAGAGGGTCTTGATGGAGCTAGGCTTGGTTTTCGTTTGGGCTCTTTCGGACATGAATTAAAGGAGATATTAATATTTGATTGATTTAATCAAATATTAATTATTTGGTCCAATTTTAATTAATTATTAATTATTAATTAATTATTAATTATTAATTATTAATTATTAATTAATTATTAATTATTAATTAATTATTAATTATATTTTATTGGGTATAATTTTAGGATCCTCATTCTAAATTAAGAATTGGTCTAATTTTAAGACCCTAGTTCTAAATTAAGGAAGCCCCAGTCTAATTTAAGGGAATCTAATTTTAGCAAACACACCTTTGGAGGTGTATAAAAATCTCTCATGGGAGAGAGTTTGAATTCATGCTTATTATTTGATATTGATTCTTATTAAGAAATTCTTCTGTGAAGACTGAGCCAAGGGTTTCAGGATTCCAATTGCATTGAAGAACGTCAACTCTTCATTGTGTGTGATTCAGAGGTTGTGAAAGATCAGCCGATCTATTGCCAAATTGAGAGATAACTTCACTCAGAAGTTATCATAGTATTATAGGTATTTGAGAGATAACTTCACTCAGAAGCTATCACAAGGGTTTATAGGTATTTTCTTTATTTTTGGGTTTTGATTCAAGAATTATCCAGATATAGATCTTTTGTATTAGCCCATAATTCTATAGATCAGGATCAAGCATATAGGTTGTGTTATATCAGTGGCCGTACAAATTTTGTACAGATCTGTGAAAATCCGTACGCATCAACAGAAAGTATAGGTACCGACATCGGTGAACAGATACTTATAGAGACCGACATCGGTCGACATACTACCGACATCGGTGAGGTAATGACTACATAACGACTGACGACGGCAGTATAACTGCCGTCGGTGACTGTATTTTTTACACAGTAGGCCGAGACGAACCAGATTCAGAATTCTTTCCCAATTTGCAGAATATTCAGGCTATTCAGGCCGTACTTTCAATATTCTTTGTATACTTGATAGAGGATCTCTATTGTAAGCTTATGAGCAAATAAATAAGAGTTTATACTATGATTTATTTATCTATTTTAAGATATTTTTGTAGAAATTCAGATAAGCAATTCAGAGCTTGGTTTTGATATTCAAGGGGATATCACAGTGGTATCAGAGCTTTTGACGTTTTATATTCCCTATTAGAAGGGGATATTACAGTGGCATCAAAGCTAAATCCTGCCATCCTGAGGGTTTGATAGATCTTATGCAGCGACAAGGGTTGGGACCACACAGGTATTTCACGCGTAGTAAAGCTTTACTTGAAGGTACTCAAGTTCTAGAACAACCACCGAAAGACATGGGTGATGATATTGGTAGGGCCTGTATTCCTCACCATCTGAGAGATCAAGATGATCCAGAGGTTTTGCTTTCTCTTAGAGAACTACGAGAAGGACAAAGGCAGAATAACTAGGTATTACAGCAGTTGGCAGTAGCACTGCCAAGATTGGGTTATCCGAGGAGACATTCCCCACACCGTGAAGATGTCAGGAGTGATTCAGGATCACAGAGAGGCCATGGGACTATTTCTCATACAAAGAATAGGCCTACTAGGCCTATATTTGTGAGACAAGAAGCAGAGGAGGTGATAGCAGGTGAAGAGCATGAGGAGGAATTTATAGACACATTTAGGGCAGCAACTGACGAGTGGGAGTCATTACCACCTGTGGTCAGGGAGATGATTACTTTTGACCGATTCCTCACACAAAGGAAAGAACATTATTGAGGTCGATAGAATGGGAGACCAAGGCCCCAAAACAATGATTTGAAGCAGGCTACGAGTAGGCTCACACTAGCGACATTTGACGGTAGTGGTAAGGTGACAGCACAGGCTTGGGTTAGTAAGATGGATACATTTCTCACATTGTAACCGATGGGTGAGGAAGATGTTATCAGATATGCGACACTACATCTTGAGGGAGTAGCTCACGATTGGTGGCACCACGGGATGGTGACACTCCATCATGATCAGATCACATCTTACCAGGTGTTTGTGGATAGGTTAGTGGAGCATTTTGACAGGAGGGATCCAGAGTCCTATTTCCAAGAGTTGGCACAGTTGCGCCAAAGCGACAGTCTAGAGTCTTACATTGGTGACTTCCAGAAGTTATTAGTTATGGTTCCTGACATTTCAGAGAGGCGACTAGTAGTACTCTTCATGGAGGGCTTGACAGAACCATTGAGAGGTTGGATCAAAGGCTTTGATCCTCCTTCCTTACAGGAAGCTATGAAGAAGGCGCGCAGTATGGAGATGGCGGCCCCATCAAGTAGATATAACTCTAGAGGTACTTCTTCATCGAGAGACCATAAGCACTCCAACAGGGATACAGAGAGACTGGATTTTAACATAGATAAATCCAGGGTTAAAAATGATTCAAAAGCCAATCCAGCAGCACCACCTTTGGATCGTGAAGTGCTTAATGATCTACGCAGGAAGAAGCTTTGCTTCTATTGCAAAGGTCCATATGATATCCATCACGATTTCCCTCTGAGGCCTAAGGGCAAAGCAAATCGTGTGATGTGGGCATATTATGAGGATGCAGAATCAGAAGATTCTGAACAGTAGGATAGTTCTGAGGAGGCAGAGGCTTCAAAGCCTAAGGCAGAGGCAGATTTAGAGCTTCATATACAGGAGGCACACCTATCCAGCATTCAGTCGGATGAGTCATTCAGACTCCGTGGAGTTTTGGTAGGGCAGCAGGTTACCACCCTTCTTGATATAGGAGCCACACATAATTTCATAGATGCTAGATTTGTGGAGAAGCGTGGACTCACTACCAAAGATTTTGAGGGAATTAGAGTTAAGGTAGCCGATGGTCACACTCTTAGGTGTAAGCGCATGATTAGAGACCTCCCATTGCGCTTGAACAACTATGAGTTCAAGGCTAATTATTTTGTAGTGAACATGGGGGACATAGAATTAGTCTTGGGTATGAAGTGGCTTCATTCATTTGAGGAAGTTACTCTTCATCTCAAAGATATGGAGGTTCATTTTTAGGTTGATGGGAAAACACATATTCTTAAGGCAATACGGGGCAGCAGCTTCAAACATATGTTTTTTCATCGGATGGAGATGCCTATACTACATGACATGATAGAGTGCGATGATGAGTGCACATTGGCACCAACACAGGAGAGATATGAGGATGAGCTTTGTCTTGAGGTGAGTCCAGTCAAGAGTTAACACATGTGGTAGAGTCTCAGCTTTCTTTTACAGGTGGGTCACATGTTGATGACGATATACGTACAGGAGATAGAGGTGATGTGACGCCATTGGATGAGAGTGGTGATGGACAGGGCCTGGAGTTTGTGTTGGTTGACAGCGCTGTAGATCGAGACTTCATTTGGGATCCAGGTATTCAGCGATTGCTTGAGGGCAAGCAATTTCAGGAGGGGCGGATTGTCATGTCCCCTTTTTAGTTGACATGTGCAGAGTAGATGATTAGCCTATTATGTGACCCTCGTAGGCTGATGAGATGGATAGAGGGTCTTGATGGAGCTAGGCTTGGTTTTCGTTTGGGCTCTTTCGGACATGAATTAAAGGAGATATTAATATTTGATTGATTTAATCAAATATTAATTATTTGGTCCAATTTTTATTAATTATTAATTATTAATTAATTATTAATTATTAATTATTAATTATTAATTAATTATTAATTATTAATTATTAATTATTAATTATTAATTAATTATTAATTATATTTTATTGGGTCTAATTTTAGGATCCTCATTCTAAATTAAGAATTGGTCTAATTTTAAGACCCTAGTTCTAAATTAAGGAAGCCCCAGTCTAATTTAAGGGAATCTAATTTTAGCAAACACACCTTTGGAGGTGTATAAAAATCTCTCATGGGAGAGAGTTTGAATTCATGCTTATTATTTAATATTGATTCTTGTTAAGAAATTCTTCTGTGAAGACTGAGCCAAGGGTTTCATGATTCCAATTGCATTGAAGAACGTCAACTCTTCATTGTGTGCGATTCAGAGGTTGTGAAAGATCAGCTGATCTATTGCCAAATTGAGAGATAACTTCACTCAGAAGTTATCATAGTATTACAGGTATTTGAGAGATAACTTCACTTAGAAGCTATCACAAGGGTTTACAGGTATTTTCTTTATTTTTGGGTTTTGATTCAAGAATTATCCAGATATAGATCTTTTGTATTAGCCCATAATTCTACAGATCAGGATCAAGCATACAGGTTGTGTTATATCAGTGGCCGTACAAATTCTGTACAGATTCGTGAAAATCCGTACGCATCAACAGAAAGTACTGGTACCGACATCGGTAAACAGATACTTATAGAGACCGACATCGGTCGACATACTACCAAAATCGGTGAGGTAACGACTACATAGCGACCGACGATGGCAGTATAACCGACGTCGGCGACTGTGTTTTTTACACAGTAGGCCGAGACAAACCAGATTCAGAATTCTTTCCCAATTTGCAAAATATTCAGGCTATTCAGGCCGTACTTTCAATATTCTTTGTATACTTGACAGAGGATCTCTATTGTAAGCTTATGAGCAAATAAATAAGAGTTTATACTATGATTTATTTATCTATTTTAAGATATTTTTGTAGAAATTCAGATAAGCAATTCAGAGCTTGGTTTTGATATTCAAGGGGATATCACAGTGGTATCAGAGCTTTTGATGTTTTATATTCCCTATTAGAAGGGGATATTACATCATTAATGAAACTACCCTGACCATACCCTCCAAAACCGTAAAACCAAACACTCAAAAAAATAACAAACCACCTTATACTACTTCACACACCTCCCCTACCTCACTTATTTTATATTTTATCGTAGCCTCTGCCAATTTCACATTAATAACTGAAAACCCCCAATTCTCAACCCTAACCCTAAACCTAGGGCAAACCAACCTATAATCAAATTCAACAAATTAAATAAAAACTACACTAATAAAATTAAATGTACCCCTACCTCATTATTTAACAACCATCATGGAGACTCCCTAGGAACCACCATCACTTGGCCTTGTACTCTCCCTCATCCTCATTGTATCCTTATTAGTTAAACCTCCACATAACCTAGGTCAACATTGGTTAGCATAACCACTCACCTAATAATCTCACATTCATAGGTCAATTTCCACCATTTCTATTCACTCAGTGAAATTCAAATTGTTGTGGGTTTTAATGTTCAAATGAGAAAATAAAAAACCCTTGGTGGACTTTTAAACTTGCCCTTTTAGGGGTGATGTCAGATCATTAACTATTATTAGGCAACCATCAATGTTTGACCCTAATTGTTGATGGTCAACCTCCTTATAAGTTTCCACCCACCCTAAAACTTATCAATTCAACCCATGATCAAATTATTTTTCAACACTTACACCCTTACCATTATCAACTACATACCAATGGAGATTACCTACTCCACTGAGTAAACCAACCACATCAACCTTGAAATTGGTCATTTTGGCCCACATTTTACATGTTTTGTGATGACCTTACCTTGGTAAATTTTATTACTATAACTACATTTCCATATTAAACAACTTGAGCTCATGCTACTTTTACGTACGAACACATTTGTGTCTTCCTATGATCACTTCCTACCTTGGATACCTATGACTACACTGACCTTTCTTAGTGTACTTTAATTTAAAAGTGAAACCTAATTTCCATGCCTAAATTTGATCACTTGGTCCACTTGTCACTTATCCTTATAGTACCACCTTTTTTTATTACCTCAACTATGTCATCCTAGTCTATGCACAATCTATGTTATCGTACCTAGTCATATTTTGTGTGTTTTTTAATGCTTCAAAACCTATCAACAACTTAATCACCAATTTAATTACTCATCAAACCCACACTTGATTCCATTTTACCTCATTGATTCTTGGTTTGATGGGGAACACCTCCTCTTATACTCAGGGTAGTCGAACCTTTGACCCAACCACCTATTTTTTTATTTTGTAGCTTGCTAATACAAATTATATAATAAAAATGGGGAAATTTAGACACTAGAAAAACATACACAATGGCTCTAGATGTCAAACTAACCCTTGGATCACCCATGGACCCCCTTGGGATAATTTCACAACTTTTCAACCACCAACCCTAAGTTAGAATGACTAAACCTAAGAATTTTACCTTCTCCCTCTCGACCACTAATGATCAACCCCTAACTACCTATGCTTATAATCTACCACTGATGGTTAACCTTTAACCACCTCAAGGGTTAACTACCACTCAAATACAACTTGTTTTTTATTTTTAGCTATTTGATCAATGTGAGTGATCAATGCATGTTAAAGCTAAAATTAGATGGGATGTTTAACACCTTATTTAACATAAAGAGATGAGGAGGAAGTGAATATGGGAGATTAGTAATCATTAGATTCTTGTGCATCAGAGCTCCTTATGTAGGTATACTTCTAGCTTCCAGTGACTAAGATAGAAATCAAAAGTGTTATTTCTCATCAATGAAAAACCAAGCTATCATCACTCTATCATAAGTAATTTAGAATTGAAAATAAGTTTTAAACCACTCACCTTAACATTATTTAGACCAACATCAAAGATAAGTATCTATTTTCAATAATTAGTTCTTCATTTCTTTCCAAAACATCTCTCTAACCTTCCCAAACAAAATTATTTTACCCAAGCCAAGTCTAATAGTAACTATCAATGGTCACCTAACCACTGATGGTCTACCCTTAACCATTGATGGTCACCTAACCACCAATGGTCTTCCCCAACTATTGATGGTCTCTATGTGTCGATTCTAACATCAATCTTATTTTACCTATCAAACCCTAACCAAGTCCCACTTTCTAAGTTTTTGCTTGATCATAGAACATCACCCTATTTTTTAAACCATATCTAATTTATTTATAATTAATATCCAATTATTTATTTCTATAATTATTCAAATTCATCTCCTTCGAATAACTTCTTGTATTTGATTTCAGTATCATCTATTATTTATGCAAGTAATTTATCTTTCATTTTTAGAACATAATTGTTTAAAATCATAGATTGATAGCATCTAAGGAAGCTTGTTCTTCTTGGATATATCATTATAGGTAATCCACCTTGCTATCTAATAATGAACCATTTCTTTAGTGATTTATTATCTACAAGTCATTCCTCACTAGATAAAGAGGAGTATCTACAACTGTCTGGATCATGAAGCACAAACCAAATCTAAGTTCTACTAACCTCATCATTTTTTTTTTATCTTACAACTTTATTCCTAGCAAATAAAATAAAATTTATGTGAAACACCCATCTAAAATACCTTTACTTGAATTAATTTGAACTTTCCATTGTCATAAAAACTATATAATGTGATTTTTATTTAAAATGGACATACTTCATCCTCCCTTAGAAGTATGAAAAGTTATCTTGTATAGGTCCAAAGGTAGTATCCTTAAATAATGAGAAGAGATGTCCATACATTTTGATGAAATAATGGACACTTATCTTTCCCTTAAGTTTCATATCATTTACATTATTCTTGACAAGATTATACTTCATGTGGATGATCCTTCTCTATTCATTAGCATATAAATTTATGAAGCATGCCTTAATTGATGATACTTGCATTTCTTCCCTTAATTTCATTAAGACACTTTGATATTTTGAATGTAACCTAAAGCACACATGTATCACATGTCAAGGATATAATAGAAGGCAAATTGCTCCTCTAGGTTACATGTGGATTCCCATTACCAACAGTTATGTCATTATCTATGTAAAATTTATTATCTTTAACTTTCCCCTCTCTTATAACAACTTAATTGTTAGACCTTAGACTCATTTGAGAAGTCATCTCATCTATGTGTCAATTCATTGAATTCACCCATAACTAATACACAAACCCTTAGAGTTTGGAACAATTCTAAGAATGTGGCATCTTTAAAATTCTTACCCTTGAACCTTTGTCTAAAATTTCATTTAGGAAATATTAACTCTTAAATTATCTCATCAATTCTACTTGAGGTTATGGTCACCCTGTATTAATCATGAACATTCCACTTAACCTCATAAATTTTGATGGTGATGAGTTTAATGAGATTACCCTCAAGATCAAAACTTCTAACATATCCCTCATATCATTATTCAACTTCCTCCCTCTTTGTAACATTGATCCTATTAGCCTTATATTGATGATATACCTACTACCATAACTAAGACTAGACATTATATCCATCACACATCTTTTATTGAAAAATTCATACCTACATATACCATCACCTTGTATACACCTAACTATGATGTTGTTTGTGCTTTAGATGATTCATTTTTAGCCAAACTTGTCCAAGCTAGAAATGTTGGGATTATTCAATATTGCACTTCTTTATTTTAGTCTTTTTATTTATATTTTTCCATTCCTTCATTTATTTTACCTAATTCTAGTCTTCTTATTTTTCATAGGGTAGAGATGTAGTGATCACATGGTACACCTCCTATTTAAGCAAATCCTCTAAAGAGCATGCTCATGGATCATGACATGAATAATCCTTATCACTTTGATAGATACCAATATCCTTCTAGTTTGCATCCCCTATATATTCTATTTATTGTTCTTATGCCTTTTGTGTGGCCAACCTCACATTCATCTGAGCCTAGTATGGTTTCTACTCTTAAGCTACCTTCAATTAACCCTCATCCTATTTATAATCTTGTTTTACATTTCAATTAGTGTAGTCTAGTTTCTATTATAGCCCCACCTTACCTTGGTGATGGCCTTAATCCTTTATCAAAACTTGATCCCATGCCCACCCAATGGGTTGATAAGACTTATTATGATATTGAGAAAGTTATCTATCATCAGATTAAAGACTACTAGTTATGTTAGTTATCCTTAGATCATCCTATCTCTTCCATTAGTAAGCCCCCAAAGCCTAATAAAAAATATATCTATTGCCTCCAGGGTACATGTATACACTCTTACACTCATTACCATAAACTTAGGTAGTATATTAACACATTACATCGCACCACTTCTCAGACTAAAAATAAGGAAATACTTCCTTCTAAGCTATCACTTGAGTATATCCCTAAATATGGGGATGTATACTTTTTTGGCACCATTACGATACCCATCATATCGATAATTTTCATATTCTCCAATAACACCTTTTTTATATCATCAATCAACACCTAAACTAGTTATTCATCCTTCCATAGGTCACCCACATAATAAGGCTCATCTTTCTCTTCTAATGACACCTCCTTGTCCATTAGTGGCACCTCCTTCTCTGTCAGTGATGCCTCCTTCTCAACCCATAGATAATAATCTTATTCAAGCACCTATTCCTCTCCTTTATTATACTATACATGAGATAAATCATGAGCATGTTCCTTCAGATACACCTAAATTTTATGTTGAGGAGATTTGGAAAGACGTCTTTGCACAACTTTCAATGAGGATTGATGAGAATCTAGCTATTATCAGGATCCAATTTCATAGAGATGCTGCATATGCCATGGATAATATTTGTGGGTAAATT
>JARHVA010002664.1:1552500-1585000 GCA_037957365.1 Torreya grandis | reverse complement strand
AAAATGTCTCTTTAGTTTATTATAATTAATAATAATATCATCCAAGTAAACCTTTATGATTACCAATAACATCATCTAAGTCAACATGCATTTCCCTCTAAAAATTGGCACATGCATTGATTAGTCCAAAGGGTATTTTATTGACAGAGAAATTACCTCTACATGTAGTGAATGTATCTATGTGTCTATATTAAGAATTAAAAAATATCTTATCATAACCAAAAAAACCCATCTAATAATGACATCATTTCACATCTAAAAACTATTTGTAAGATCTGGTCTATACATGGAAAATGAAATGTATCTTTAGTATTAGCATAATTTAGATCTCTAAATTCCACAAAAAGATGAATGTATCTAATATTTTTATGAATTAGAATAAGATTAATTACCCAAAAAAAATATTTGACTAGATAAATAGTACCACCATCTAACATTTTATCTAAATCATTATTGATAGTGTATTCCAAAACTGGGTTAATTCTCTAAGGTTTCTAACTAATAAGGTTTATACAAGATTTATAGGCATGCCAAGTTGAATTATGTAAGTATTCTAATCTTATAAATATTTTTAAAACCAAGATAAAATATGAATAAAGTCTTTAATTTTTTTGGAAAATTGATTTTTTTTTCTTTGGTTGAATAGTAGATACATAAATAGACATATTTGGGATTTTTTCCATACCTAAGTTTATTGGAATAGTCTTAGAAATGATTATTCTAGAGGTTTATTTGGTTTTAGAGATTTTGGTTTGATCGTGAGGAACGAACATTAATTTGGGACTAGCTAAATCGAGGGGAAATTTATTACTACTAAGATTAATTAATCACTACATTTTGAAAAATAATCATCATACATTCTATAAATATATCAATGTGTTCATCAAAGTTAAAAAAAATTGTTATTCTCAACATTATATATCTTAGGTTTAAATATTTTTGTTGACCATTTTTGGGGTAATAGGCCAAAAATCGGTCCCCTTCTTCCTCTATTGTTTTAAGCCAATTCATTTTTTGATTTTGCACAAGTCCAAGAATTTCTACGGACTCTGTAGGTTTAAATCTACGGACTCAGTAGGTTTTGATTTTCTATAGACTCAATAGGTGTAATGTTTGATAGATGAAGGGCCAATTTAAAGAGTGCAAGGTTTTGCAAAGATTCTCCAGACTCTTGTCTAAATAAATTCATAAGGAAAGAGAGCTAAAATGGTTCAAAAGACACTTTTCCTTAAGGTTGGAAGAGTGGTTCAACGACATAATCTTTCCAAGAGTTAGCACCTTTGAACCATTGAACTAGTTCAATGCCTTGGTTCATCACTTGGTTCAAATCATTTGGTTTAATGCTTTAGCTTGGTTTAACGCATTGGTTCAATTCTTGGTTCAATCTATTGGTTCAATCGGCCTTGGTTCAATCAGCGGGTTCATCACTTGGTTCAAACCCAAAGTTCATCGCTTGGTTCAATCAACGAGTTTAATCACTTGGTTCAATCAGTGAGTTTAATCACTTGGTTCAATTGGTGAGTTTAACACTTGGTTCAATGCCTTGGTTTAATCAGCTTAGTTCAATCAATCAGTTCATCGGTGCACAGTGTTGAACTATTAAACTGGTTCAATGCCTTAGTTCAATCACTTGGTTCAATGCTTGGTTCAATGCATTGGTTCAACGTGCAGTTCAAAGGCTTAGCATGCAGTGTTGAACTATTGAATCGTTGAACCAATTTTGGTTCAATGGCTTGGTTGAAGGGGGTGTCCCAAAGTTGAAGGGCAGGTGCCCTTGTAGAGGACAAGGAGCATTTCAAAGGTAGCCAAAGGAGTTCAAAGTGCACATAAAATCTTAAGGATGAATTATTTTAGACTTTTTGTCTAAAGGAATTCCTTTAAACAAAAGTCTGAAGGAATTTGAAGAAGGTCATGAGCAAGAAGCCCGAAGGAAAAGAACTTTAGGTGAAAGGACACAAATATCGGGACAATTCTTGTAGACTTTTTGTTTGCAGGAAAAGCTTGAAGCAGAAAACCTGCAAGAAAAAACCTGTAAAAAAAAGCCCACAGAAAAGACCCGATGGAATTTGCCAAGGATAGTGACATCACAGAAGCTATCAATTTTAAGAAGATAGACTAGCCATTAGTTTTTGAGCTGTGACGAGCCTGTGAACATCAAATTTTGCAACAGAGGAATCATCAAAGGAAAAGAGTTAAGTGGATGGTGCCATGTGTCCTTGCCCATCTCAGTAGAGTGCGACAAGTGTCTACATCACTTTGGGTTTCTTTTAAGCTTCAAAGATAAGCCTCTCTCAAAATGCAGTGGAAGCTACCAAGTGTCAACATCTGAGGGATTCTCCTTTTGCTTTGTTATTCAAAGAGAAGACTATGGTGGGCCTAAATGAGTTGGTAAATGAAACAGAATTTGCCAAGTCTTAGCATCTATGAGAACCAAAAAAAAGTCCCAAAAGTTTTCAAAGGTAGAGAAAGGTTCTCCATAAGTGGCCACATGTCACCTTCTACAGAAACCTCAAAAAATTACTTCCAAAGCCTCTAAGTTAAGTGGAAAGAGTAAGTAGAAGTGGTTACATGTCAACTTCTACCTGACTCTTGAAGGACCCTCTGAGTTAAGTGGATGCTGCCACATCCCATTATCAGCTCAGTGGAAGCTGCCATTGTCAACATCCACATTTCAAAGTATCTCTTAAGTTTTAAAGTAGCAGACTATGACACATGTTAGAAGTGAATGCGATCGTAGCCAAAGAGCCAAAGGAGTAGTAAAAGATAGCTTGAGGGATGAAAGAGATAGAGGAGGCAAAATGGATAAGCACAGAAGCAGATGAAGCAATCTAAGTGGTAAATGACAGTGTCATTTCAAGAAGTTATTCTAGTGGTTACCATAGTACCTACCATGCAATCATCAAGAGGCACAAATAGTGAATGTTGTGACCTATTTTTATTCAATATGCATTGATGAGCAGACAAATAATGTAGCTCATAATTTTGAATCTTGATAGGAGCCAACACAACATTATCTTCAGGCGGCTTCCTCATCCCAATGCTCAGAAAGCACATGGGTCACTTATAAAAAGGGCGCCAAAAGGCCTCCTTCCTTCCTCTATATATTGTAGACTTGTCATTTGGAAAAGGATCTTTTCAAATTTGTAAGGCGAATCCCTGGAAAATTTTCACCTAAAATCAATAAAGACATTTTTACCTCTATTATGGTTAGATATCTTTGTGTGTGTCTGAGTGTTAGAGTGTGTTTAGTCATTGTTTCTTAATTCTTCCACAAGTTTAACACCAACACATCTAGTGTCTATAAGGTGCCACTTCTATAGGTGATAAGGAGAGCTATATTTGGAAGTGTAGAGATAGGAGAAGCTACTACACAGTGTGCCTTTTCTACAGCACCTTGGTGAGTCTCTATTTTCTATGTGTTCCATTAAAGCCTCCGTATTAAGCTTCTTGTAACCTAGTCCTTCTGCCATTTTTAAGTGTACATATATGTTTGTTTGGCTTTAATTGTGAGTGTGAGTAGGTTGAATCATTTGGTGTATCACCTCTTTTAGAGTAGATTTGTTTTCCTGTAATCCTTCTCCTTTTTGACCCCCATTATATATCTATATACCTATATTATCACTTATTAGAACAACTCAGATGCATCAAAGGGAGCTAGCCCTTACCTAGAGACTCTCCCCTCAAGCTTCACTAGTCCCACAGGCAAGAGGGGAGTTTCCATTGTTGCATGTGGAAGGCAGGAGCTCGGCCTCCTACCCCAGGTGCAATCCACTACATCAACAATTTCAAAAAGAAGTATAATAACTAGTAGGTTAGTTTTCATTCAAATATGTATTAAAATAATAATAAAAAAGTCTATCAGCATGCACATTAAATTATCGAAGGATATGTGAAAGATTATATGCTTCAAAAATTTCAATGAGTGACCA
Source organism: Torreya grandis (assembly GCA_037957365.1). Lineage (NCBI taxonomy): Eukaryota > Viridiplantae > Streptophyta > Pinopsida > Cupressales > Taxaceae > Torreya > Torreya grandis. The sequence continues at coordinate 1,581,071 of JARHVA010002664.1, read as the reverse complement.
AACTTTATCTATGTACTTATGTAATTGTCACTAGTTAGTTTTAAATAGTTTTATAACTCATCTTACATCTAATTCACAATCACTTAAAACCTCTAAATTATTAATTTTTAACTTAATAGATATTTCAATACTAAGACATAAATCTTCAAACTTAATTGTATTCTTTTTTTTTTAAAGATAAATAATATGCATATCTATGTATCTTACCTCGAGGATAAATAATAAAAACACTATCTCTATTTCCATGTTGGGAATATGTCCCTTTAGAGTACAAGGAATCAATTGTTTTCCTTCGTAGTGTTCTTGCATATTATTGATTTGGGCCATCTAGGTTTATGATTCCATATGTTTTGATTCTAATTTTATTAAATAAAACATTATTTCAAATATGTTTTACAAGGTAACGATTCCAATCTTCTATATTCATAAATTCTATTTCATTTCCTATAGAGAGCAAAGTTGTATCTTTTATAGTATAAGCTCCAGTAGCTTTAGACTATTTCCTTAGTAATAACATTTCATAGTTAAAAAGAATATTTAAAACTTGAACACTATAAATATAATTGATCTTTTAATCATGAGCCATCTTGATAACTGTATCTCAAAACTTCCCATAATGTTTTGTTTAATGAGAGTCAAAACCAATGATTTTCCAATTTTAACATTTATACAAATACCATATTGATTAGAAATAAACTTAGGAATCATACTTTTCAATGCCCCTATGTAAAAAATAAAATTATGTAAAAGTTTAACAATGATTCTAATAGACACATATAATGGTGTAATATAGTCAAAAGGTGGATCATTATACTAATAAAAGACATTTTAGACTTATCATTATAATATACTTCTTGAAAAACTATGAGATTTTTTGGATATGGATTTTAACAATATGATTAATATTTTTGGGTTGGCTAGGTAGACAAGAATCTTGGAGTAAGGAAACCCCAATATTGATATTAGTTAAATTATTGATGATATTATATGTTCCAATGTTAGAATTAAATTGAGGATAAGTTATATGTCTATATGTTGGTTGGTATTACATGGTGCTAAATCTAATACACAACGTTCATAAACTTCATCAACTTTATAGAACCACATAGTAATATCATCATTGATCTCACCCAATGGTTAGTTAAAACTACACGTGTTTATGTCATCCATCAAGTCAAGATGAATAATATCTTTTCCATCAATAAATCATTTACATTTTTCAAACAAAAATGCATGTATTAGGATCAAGTTTAACTTATTTTATATTTGAATATTGAGAAAAAAATCCTATGCATCAAAGATGAAAAAAACCCAAAATAGGCATAACTAGAGGAGGGTAAACCCCCACAAGTGAAAGTAAAGTTATAGATATTACAACATAAAAATGGCCCTATATATGCAACACAAATAAAAAGAAAAAGATACCAAAAAATAGACACCCAACTAAGCACCCAAAGAATAGGGTAAAAACATAAACCAAAATATAGTTCATCAAATTATTATTCACCCTCCTATTAGTGAAATTGTCCACATAAAAATCATTATCTAGATCCATATCTACAATAACAATTCCCACTACAAAACTTGACACTAAAATAGGTCCTATCTGATCCAAAACACTACTAGTAAGAAGAGTGTATCATTCAACCTTCACAAATAGGGACTTCATATTATTGGATTTAACATAATCTAAAACCTCTTCAACGTCATCTATACCAACCCTTTCAATAAGCTTTTCCATTTTTCCTATAAGAACAATCACATTGTCATCAATTAAGTCATAAGGATCCTTTTGCTCATCATAATTCTACAGTATGGGGGGATATAAATAGGGTAAGTTTATTTAATCATGACATTTCCAATAGATAAACGGTTAACATTGAGATCCATAAAAACATCCTCATCCTCAACAACCTTATCCAAACTCACATGAGCAGCCAAATTAGTGTTTTTCCTAAACATAATTACATCATTATTGGAAACAAGATAGATATCAAAACCATTATTATCAAACATAGATGAATTAACCTAGGCATTAATAGGATCATCTTCTTAGTCAAGATAAGCCTCTTTAATGCATCCCCACTCTTATTCAATAAATTTAACTTCAGAAACAAAGCCATGAGATATACCCTAGTATGAATTAGGACTATGTTTAGGATAGCCTCTAGAGTCAATCAATAAATTAGAAGTAATTTTCAATAAACTAATATTTGGGAAGTATTATAATTATGGTTGCAACACCTTAAGCTATAAAAAAATCTATAAGAAAACAAGGCTAACAATGAATTTAATAGTGAAGTCAATAATCACTCTATCTTTTCTTAGAAAACATCAAGATTATTTTGCCTCCATATAAACCACAATATTTTAGTGGAGAAAACAATCCAAAATTTGTGAAAAAAGAATGACCTTTATTTTAAGGATACACAATCAAACACAATTTTAATCCAACCAATCTCATAATCAAATACCAAGGCTCAGCCTTTAACACAACAATTCCAAATTTTAGAAGCATATGGGTAGGGAAAAAGATATGCTCGATGGATTCAATATGACTAGAAAAAGAACATTAATTCTAACCAAAACCACTTTTAACCAAAAATTCACCCATAAAAAGTTTATTATATAGCATTAACCATCTAAAGAAGGATTTCTTAGGCTTATACAAGAGTCCTAAATCACATTAAATCTAAAAGACAAAGAATATAATGGATCACAAATATGGTAGATATAATTAAGGGTAAGATAAGGGACCTTGCAAAAAGAGAGGTTATAATATATAATTTTATTGGAGAAGTAATAAAGGGATGACCCCTTCAACCATTTAAAATTATCTCATAACTCTTCCTCATCAACGATAACTAAGATATTGTTAACACCCTATAAAGCTTTGGGAAGTAAATTATAGGTCCTACATTGAGATGATGTAATTTGAAATCTAGTTCAAATCTCAATCCAAGAAGCCTAGCTATATTGAGAATAAAATTCTCTAAATTTTATGAACACTTTAGTGAAACATTAAAAGGTAGAAAATACCCTAGTGAATTGAAGATGCCCTCTGTTAACACATATAGTCCAACATAAATATCTATATCCCTAACAACATGTTCCAAACTAACTGTTGTTAATATGAAGTGTACCTTGTTTAAAGAAACATGAGCAATCCTTCTCTTCAGTTGAAACAATGAGATCTTATTAGAGCATGGGTGACTCTAAAGTGATAAGAACCTCCAGAGAGGGTTGTTACCCTTAGACCTATCACCTAAACTAATATCTTTCTTGGAAAAGGAATAAAAATAGACAATAACATGAAAACATGTTAAAGGAGGTGATGCACCAATTATTTTGAATACTTATAATTGCACATGACACACATTATAAGATAATTTCAAACCTACAAATATCACTTCACTCACTCTTTGATCAACTTCCACATAAGTATTTCATAAAAACGAACTAACTAGCTATCAATCTAGCATGAGAGGGCAATTATCCACTTTTAAACTAATCGATAAAATATCTATGGAATTTAGAATGACATGTGATAGTAACAAAACAATTTTCAAAGGTGAGTAAACTCATATAAAGTCAAAATAAAGCATACATTCACTTAACCTCATTAATTAATTCATATAACACACTTCAATTTAGCTTGTGAATGGAATAATTCAATCTTTTATTGCATCAAATAGGTGTTGGAGTACAAAATTTGGCATAGCTTGGGAAAACCAAAAGTATAATAGTCTATTTTACACTATAGTGAGATAGGCTTTATATCACACAAAAGCATATTTATGCTAGGGTGGAGAATGCATGTTTTACCCTTGGTTGATTATTCTACTAGCTCTATCACCTTGGGCCTTTAGCATTGTGGTTGCAACATGCAGGCATTCAAGAAGATCCCCTAGAAAACTAGATCTAGTAACTTACCTATCATTTAATTTATAATAGGCATCATAGGTTCATTTTGAATCATGATGACATGAAGTGTCATTTCCATATTAATACTATGATGAAACTCTCCAAAAATATAATGACCTTACTAAAATAGTCATGATATTCCATTGGGGCCTCCATAGTGACCTTCAAGTGTTCCAAGGCCACAATAGAGTCTATCTATCTTGTTGGTAATTGTATCCAACTTAATTCCTAGTTGATCAAACTCCCATTATGCCATTCACATGAATTCTATCATGTTATGTCCATATGACCCTATCCATTACACTAAAACACAAGGTTCATAACCCCATTTTCCCATCTAACACTCTTGATACCTTCTCTTAAGGTTCTCCTCATCTTTAGTGTCCTTATATACCATTTTCATATAGAGTAAAACTCCCCAACCTTCATATCCATGGACTTGATAGTGATTTTATAGTATAAGTGGTAGTGAAGTCTCTTGGGGTAGCTTGGCTGAGCTTTAATGATAGCCTTACAACTTTGTATCATTTTCTTTGTCCATAGGTAATTTTGATCTGATGTGTCCACCTATATGGCATCTCCCTACCACACTATTTATTTAAAATATTTGACTATTACAAATTTGGAAATGTGCCCTCATCTCATGCCCTTTGGATCTTTGATATAATCATCTCCATCAATCCCATTGGGAGTCTCTTGGCCATGAATTCAATGTGGACTATTGATATTTTATATATACTCAAGATTATGACACTTGGCAGCATCACATTCATCTTGTGGACCCTACTATCAATTTATCTAGTTAAAACACTAATTCTGCATGGTGCCCTTGTATGTAATTTAGGCTCATTAACTTTTTAACTCTAATCTACACCATCGATCTAATTTTAAATTATCAAATGTGCTCCATTAGATCTAACCTACCAAATCAAATTCACATTATTGATCTTCCTTTTGCATGATTGAACATGGTTTATAAATTTACTTAGGAGTTGACCACAATCAAAACACTTGACACTATCATGTTCATTATCAAGATCCTCTAACCTTTTGAACTCATATTCAATGTTGATCTTTATATGTAAGAATGAATGCATGTCATTTATCTATTGACTTATTGACCCCAGTGATGGCCCACATGCTATCAATCCCTTCTACATAATTGAATATGGTTTTGATACTTGGTATACCTATAGATGAATTCTATTTTAAAATCCAAATAAATATTTCCTATGGCCTTATTTTGACATCCCTAAGAATGTCCCACACTACTAGATCATTTTTTAAGGCTTATATCTTAAGATAGAAAACTCATCAAGACACCAAATTTGTAGGGGATATTCATGGCACAAAATACATCATTTTTATCTAATTCTTAACCTTTGGTTGAAGTTCCAAATAAACTTATTAAATGCACAACCAAACTAATCAGTTTATTTTTACATGATGTGTTGAGATAGTCTAGTTATTATTAATCATTTTAAGGTCCTTTCAAGACCAACTCATTGATTCACAAGACAAACTAGTATGATATGCAAAATTTCAAAAGGTAGAGGTGACATTTGGCCTTTGAGGTCAAAATTATCAACACTTTGAAAACTCAACTAGGAATCATGCATGATATGATTGATAAATATACCATTCACATGACATTCAGACTCTTAAATAATGACAATCTCGATCTATTACTACAAGTAACCTTTTGACTAAAAATTAGGAAGCCTATTTCTCCAAAATAAGGAAGGAAAAACACAAAATAGGAAAACTAGTCTAAATAAAACAAATGTGCAAACAAATAACTTATTTGGAACAAAAAATAAATAAACTAATGTGCTAAGACAACACTTGGAGGAAAATAAACAAACTATTTATGTATAAGGATGTTATCTCTTCAATAGTAATGTTTTAAATGTATCTCATTAACTGGGATAAGAAGCTTCTCACCATTAATTTTTGTAATTTGGAAGGTATTATGGGATTTTTAGTTGGATATGGTGTATTAACCATTCCAAATAGAGTTAAACATTGTATTCCTTCTTGGTTTATCTCTATCCTCATCTCACTTGAGGACCAAATCTCCTTCTTTGAAACTTCATGATGAAGCTCTCTTGTTAAAGGCTCTCTTCATTTGTGCTTGGTGTATTTCCATGGCTAACATGGATTTATTTCTAACCTCTTATAGATCTATAATTTAAGAATATTTGATATCCATTAGTTTATTCTCTAACAACTCAAGTTCATACATTAGTTCTAAAGCAGGAAACTCAAGAGAAATAGGTAATCTTACTTCCCATATACTAGCTTGTATGGAGAGTTGGATATTGATATTTTGTAGGTGATTATATTAGTATATAGAGATTATTTCAACTTGAGATTCCATGACCTATAATTATCTTCAATAGTCCTTTTTATGATCTTTAATAAGTTCTTATTTATGGAGTCAACAAGACCATTGCCTTTTGGCTAGTAATTTGGTGAAGTGCTGAGATAGACACCATGTTGAATAGCCCATTGGTTTATCATAATCCCCAAAAATACCATAAAATTATAATAAATAATGTTTTAAGGAAATCTAAATCTAGTAAGCAAACCTTCATAAAAATCTATAACATTGGATTCATTTGCTTCTCTCGTTGTTATTAATTTTATCCACCTAGTGAAGTAATTTTTAGTAGTTAGTATCCATCTATATCTTAAGCAGTCCAAGATCCATTATATGAAGGTTTGATCCACCATAACTAGTTGAAGAGGTAAGGATTCAATTTTCACTTTTCCTACAAACATATCACACTATTTGCACTTCCTAACCCATGCATGACAATCACCAAATATGATTGGTCAATATTATCCACCTCTCATTATCTTAAAGGATGTAGTATTTGCATAAAAATTTCCTCCACCATGTTATTTCCATAGTGCTCTCAATAAGATTGTGTTTCTTCTCAGATTCAAGTTTTTTTATCTCATCAAGGAGCTTTCTATATTATACCCAATCTCAGTCACTATCCTTCATGGGAGACTCTATCTCCACCTTGTCATGCACTTGACCCTCAAGCTGGTAAGGATATTAAATCTCTCGAAATAACTTCATTTTCAACTACCAATCATCTTTATCCTCCTTCTCATTTAGAACCACCACCTCTTTAACCTTCTCTCCTAGCTGTATGTGGTCATCAATTTGGTGTTATTCATGATCCAATGTAACTAAAGATGATTTAAAATTAGATGAAGGTATTGATTAATATACATTAACTATGTCTTCTACCTTGTTCTTATGAAACTCTTTTAGGAATTCCACTTCTTGAGGAGTGAATTGACCTTCATCCTTGATAGTACACTCCACTTCTTACTTGAGATTCTCATCCACAACTTTGTGAATAGACATGGATTCTTCTTCAAATACCTCTCTCTTCATGTATTAGCCACATTACTCATGGATAGATAAAACAATAGTCTTAAATATGATTCTCATCATTCAAAAAGGTAGGACTACCCTTTTGTTTACTAAGGGGAGTCCCTATGGTGATTGCTTACTCATTGTCACTCATGACATCTTCTTGATCAACCATGAATTGAGTTTTATCTTCTTCACTTAATTCTCTCAAGATGGGTTTTTCCTTATTAAGGGTTGAGGTGGAAATTTTATGGATGGGCTCATGTGAAGGATATGGAATATGAGGTGTAGTGGAAGGTTGATGAGTTTGGGATGGAGCGTGACTTAAAGGAGAAGGCTTACAAGTGGATTTAGGAAAAAGAAAATCACTAATAAGCTCATAGGGAAGTGACTTCATGGATTGATTAGAAGTACTAGGATCTACATAAGTATGAAATTAATCTTGATAAAAATATCTTTGTATACAATTCATGGAATCATCTAATTCCTCATGACAATACTCATAAGAGTACTCTTGAGTTTGATAGGCATCATGGTGTGAATGATAGGTTTCATATTGGGACTAATAAAGAGGTGTTTATTGATAGGTTTCTTGGTAACCTTCCTCATATAGTTATTCAAAAACATGGTGTCCATATGGGGTGGAAATATAGGTCAATATGAATTCCATGGATCATATGATTGATAGCCATTTTGATAGAACTGATGAGGAGTAAAAGGTGATTCATAATAAGGTTTATAGGGGGATTCATGATAGGATTATTTGCCATAGATATTAACATCAACATCATGTGTTGGAGGAAAAATAATAACTGATAAAATTTGTTAATGAGATATACATGGGTTGATTACAAGTATAAGTTATCATTCAAATTTGTCATTGGTGTTGGCTTGCTTACTTCCAAAATCTGATTATAGGAAAGACACACCAATAATCTTCCCACTCTCTTAGACCTTTGTCCCATTTGGAGTGCTAAAAACTATTTTAAATTGGATTTACACCCCTTGATAAGATATATAAACTCTCAACATCCAAGTGTCACAATGAAAACATCTCACAAGCTATGGGTAACAAATAGGTAAGATGAATCTCTAGAAGGGATAGCTCCCTGAATGTGTTTTGAAATGCTTTCACCTATACTAAATAATTGTTTATGGGGGGAAAAGGGTTATAATTTAAATGAAATTAAACATATTATAGTAGGTGATGAACCAAGATGTTTACAACAATACTATCATACTCTATCACAAAGAGACAAGGCATACAATGCTATTTTAAGAGTCCTAGAATACAATAACATGAGTATTTCAGTATGAAGGTGACATGCATGAAGAATATCCAAGGTAAGTGAACCCATAGATCAGTTGTAGATACTAAGGATTAATTTTATGCTTAATAATATTTCCATACACTTAAAAACACTTCATATGATCTACTAGGCTGGAATCATTTTCATCAAACATAAAAGGATTGTGAGAAAGCACAAATACATGAATATCTCTTAACCATTCACTATACATCTCTTCACTCACTTTGAAAAGTTGATATATGAGCTAAAAATATATTTAATTTATTTTCTAATTTAAATTAAAATTTTGGAACCAAGAAGGCTTTTCCATACACGGTGTGGTATTAGATTACAAAGGTAAAAATACTAGCTACTTATAGCATTTGAGAGAGAAGTGGGAAAAGAGGAGTCTAAAGGTCATTTAAACACTTTTCATGATAAGAAAAGAAGTTACATGTGTATAATAATGAATTAAGAGATATACCATGAAATTTTTGATATGATAAATGGATTCCCAAACTATGTAACTCATGAAATATGGGGTGAAATTCCTTTTGCTGGCTCAAAAAACTACCTTCATCATTTACCTCTTTTAGAATACCCCAAAACTAACTTGTGATATATATCATGATTGGAATAATAGGGAGGGGTTAAAGACATAATTATCCATGTATTTGATACATTCCTAATCATTTGGATCCCTTTAAAAGTGAGCCATCACTACTTATAGTCAAAAAGGTTCCTCTCTTAATTGCCCCTTACACTTGGCCTCAAAATTGGCTTCATTTTTCCATAAAAATACATGAAAGGGAGTAGATTACACTTGAAAAGACACTCCATGGACTTATAATTATCATGTATATATTAAAATTCCATTCACTAAAAATTATCAAACTTCTCACCATCTATCTCACTTTGCCAATTTTAATTGGTTGAGATGAAGCTACTAGCAGACACACTTAGGAGATTTGATAAAGAAAGAAATGGTCATAGTGATCTATAATAAGTCTCAATATATTTCATAAAGCTTATTTCATCTCTTGAAACCTCTTTAAACCTACATGATGCATAAAATAGTAAAAGAAACCAATTTTGTACCCTATTTGTATAGATAGGGAATGCCTCAAGTATATGTAAAGGAGCCCTAAAGAGTCCTCTATAACTTCCATCCACTTTCATGGTCATTATAGTCCATTTATATGGCTCTCTATATTCATTTATTTCATTAGGTCTCAAACTAGGGTTTTGAGGGTTTTGAGTCATTTCAACCCTTAAATATTATTCATGAAGATTTCATGTTTGATAGATAAACTAATGCCACAAAAATTTTGACAGACTAAATACATCCATACTTACAATGTCATCCTCCATCCTACTCAACTAGGTTTGTATTACAGATTGGATGTGTCCTTTATATCTCTCCTTAAAGGGTGACCCCTATAGGTGATATTTCATAATTTGACCTTGAATATATGGTTACAAGACATTATTTGGGTATTCTTATCCATATATGATTCATTTTTTGTATTCACATCATATACCTATGATGCAAAATTCAAGAACACCAACTTTTTCTCACTATCTTGTTATAGTTATAGCTGATTATGTTGAGGTAAAAGAGGGGTTTTATGGATAATAATTCAACTTGAAACTTTTATTTAACATGGCATATGATCCATTTGAGGTCCTTTAGAATCAACTTCCACTACCAAGGGTTTATATTTCCATGTTTAGACTTACTTCATGGATGGTGTAGGAGTTATATTCTATTGTAGGTGAGTAATTTTGGAATTAGGATACTTGTAGGTGTATATGGGGCCTAAAACATAGTATATCATCCTATCTAAATAACCCTTAGGTCATGAATGATCTCTTAAACCATATAAAACCATTCAATTATGAAAACATGGTTTATTATTGCAACCTTGAGTGAAGAGTCTAGTTGGAGCTCAAATTTTGTAGATGATACTACCTAAATTCAGTGGCTAAAGGGGAAACTTGAAGACTTTTAACAACTAACCTCCCTTTATCATCCACCCTCCAAATTTTGTAGATCTCTTCTGCCATGTTGAGGCTATAATAAATAGTCATTTAGATGCATCAATCCTATTGATAACCTTGTCATGCGATATCCACAAGATGGCTAAGTGATCTATTTTGTATGTTTTTGGGATTTGATCTTTGAATATAATCATCTCACCTTTTGAAAGTAGTTTCCACTTCCATTTTACAACTTAGCCTTAAAAATAGGTTTTCCATGATTTTCATAACATACTAGGTCATCAAAAAGGTTTTTAACTTGTCCAATCTTCTCTGTACAAGTACCTTCATATCTCTGCTAGTGCCACTTGTAGGTGGACATTGTCATACATAGGTAGTAAATGTACAATTATAGGTAGTGAAAAAGATATACATGTTTGTGATCAATCCTAGGCCATATAAAAGTTTCCAATGTACTCTTAGCATTCTACATTATTTTAAACAACTTTCAAGGCTACCATTCCAACATGACATCATCTTGAGATACTTGTAAATACATTTTGAGTTGTATATAGGTAGTAAGCATGAAATAGTCCATGTATTCAAGGAATATACCTTTATAGTCATTTTATCTCCTCTAAATTTATTTAAATGAAGAATTATGATGTTTTAAATCTTGAGACAAGCTCTCAAAACTCATTTTAATTTCTTCGCTTACTGTAGGCACTTATAGTTGCAGTTCCAAGTGCAGGCCAAATAATGGTGGTTGAATGATTAGTTATCACAGTATTCATTGTTATAATTAAAATTTATTAACATTATTTATTCTGATATGAGAATGTATTTAACTTATCAATACCATAATTATATCCCCATCGATGTGTTAAATACCTTAACCTAGCTCTTTTAGTTAACTATGCATGATAGTCATGGAGAAAATTGACTGCATCTCACTTATGAATACAACTCTATGGAAGATTACTTTGGAATATGAGATTATAATTAAAGTAAACCAACATTGTAAACATGAAAACAAACCATCACCATCTGTTGACACCATTACCAAGACATTAGAAGTGGTGGAAACTTGCCTACAACATAAAAAGGTGTCTTCTCTTACAACATGAGATTCTTGGCTTATCCAAACACATTGAAACATTAAACCAAGTATGGGGAACATGAGGTGAAAATTACCATGTACTATGGAGTTAATTATAGTAGTTGTATTATATGAAATCATAAAAAAAAAAAAAAAAAAAAAAAAAAAAAAAAAAAAAAAAAAAAACTTATTGGGTATGGGAAATAGTGAGAAAAAGACATAGTCAACTTGTTAGAGATGATTCATAAATCATAGTTGACCAATATTCAAAACTTGTCATGAAAATGGAGATATATGATTGAAATATCATCTCATAAAGGTGTTTGACTTGAAACTTCTCTAACTGGCCATACCAATCATAAACTTGTTAGAATGTTCTATGTGTCTAAAAGGGTAAAGAAGGAGAAGAATAATTATGAACCCTTCTTAGCACTTATATGAGTTTTAGTAATATTAATAATCATCTCACAACATTCTCCCATATGTCACACTCTGTTATGGGTCGTACAAGTGCCAAACTCTTCCTTTTTCAAATTATTTCTTGATTTTCTATTAGATAACCTATAAGTTTTAGATGAACTAACATTTTGGATAGTGAATCTAACCTCTTGGACATTTTAAGGAAAACTAGGACACTTGGATAACTTGGAAACCATGCCACTTGCATATATGACCCTTAAATGGCTACTAAGTGACTCAAAATGACATATAGACTAATTAAACCATGACCAAGTCTAAAATGGCATTAAATTACATAAAATAAATAATAAAAAAAACCTATGAAAAAATATTAGAGCCCTATATAAGTTTTTACTATAGGGGTTGACCCATTTTGACTTATGGTCAAAATGGTCAACATTGCCCTTGAACTTGTTCAGTCTTTCCTTGTGATACCAAACTTGTCTCTTGATATTCACTTCCTTGAAGAGAAAACTCTTACTATGTAATTTGTGGCATACTAATGTTTTGTGACACCAAGTCTTGTTTTTAAAAATCATTGAGGTTGGAAGACTACCAAACTAGATCTTGCATCAAATTATTTTGAGGTGGTGTGGGAACAATAGCTTTTGAAGTGGAAGCTACATTAGGATCAAAAGCTACATATGATTTATCTCGTGTTATGGATCTTTATTCTTGGTAGGGTGGTATATTATATCTAAACCCTTGATAAAGAGGCCTTTGATCTCTAAATGGATAATAGGTGGTCTGATTTTATTATTGATAATGCCTATTAACCTGATACTATTGTGTCTTGAGTTGCACTATTTCATTTCCAAAATATTGTAATAAACTTTTAGATTCCCAAATCTCACTAGCTTGACTAGTAGGGGATGTAACTTTGGCTTGAGGATATGGAATAGGAGATAATAATGTAATTTGAGAGACTTGAGGGGTTGGTATAGAATTCAATTTTGGGAATATAGGCATTAAAGGCCTTGGAACAAGCTTACCAGCTTATATCAAACTATTCTCTACCCTTATTACAACCTCATAAGCATTTCAAAAAGTAATACCACCAATTAAATATATCATCACAATCATATTAGAGTTTAGGGATTTGAGATAGTACAATAAGGTATATTCTAGGGATTTTCTAATTAATACAAGTATCATGATCCATGTCTTATAGAATCTAAGGTTAAAATTTGACATGAACTCATGAGGATATTTCTTTATGGTAGTCATTTGTTCAATTAAGGATAGGTGATTATATTTTTCCTCAAATTATTTAAATAAGGCTGAGCCTAATTCATCCCATGTATCAATGGAATTTAGTAGGAGGTTTCTATACCATTGCGACACTTTTCCTTTAAAGGAAGCATCAAATAGTCTTATAGCTACATTTTCCTAGATAGTATTTTGAACTGAGCAAAGGTTGACAACATCATAGATGTGCTAAATAGGAGTTGGTTAATCTTCTCATAATAAAAAATGGATACTATTAAGAATAGACATAGAAATGCCATCAAAATGGGCTAAATTGAATAGAATACCTCTATTGAATGGAATAAACACTTAATTTTTTATGGCCATCTAGATAGTGGGAATTTCACTACTTGGGATAATAATATAGCCAAAAGATAGATATTACCTTTGGGGATATGTATTTTTATTTCTAAACATTGTTAATTTATATGAATTAGAATGAAAATTAATTAATTCAAGAAGAATACCTTTACTAAATGACCTTGTGATAAACTTTGGCATGAAAGTATTTATTGCGTAGATGATGTTATGAACTCTAAAACCTAAACAATATTTATCTTATGATGATGATGAATGTCTTAATTTTATTCAAACAATTCTTATCATATTCAAAATTCATCTATGCCAAGGATAATGGGTCCCACTAGGCATGCCAACAACTGTTGTCAATTTGAAGTGCACCTTATTCGAGGAAATGTGAGCAATCCTTCTCTTCACATAAAATAATGGGATCTTCTTAGAGTGTGGGTGATTCTAAAGTGAGAATAATATTTAGATCAGTCTGATTCCATTGGATCTATTACTTAAAATAATCTCTTGCTTGGAAAAGGGAGAGAAATAGATAATAACATGAAAACATATAAAAGCAACTTGTGCACCAATTATTTTTAACACTTATAATTTTACATGACACATGCTATTAGACACTTTTAAACCTAATAATATCACTTCAATATCTTTTATCAGATTCAACATAACTATTTCACAAAAATCACTAAATAAGTATCAATCTAGCATGGGAGGTCAGTTGACTACTTCCAAACTAGTCAATAAAATATCTACAACACATAGAATGATCTATCAGAGCTAAAAAATGCTTCATGAATGTGAGAAAAGTCAAAAAAAGGCTAATAAAATCATACATTCACTTAACCACATTAATTAGTTTATAGAACACACTTCAATTCATCTTTTAAATAGAGGAATTCAATCTTTTATTACATCAAATACATGTTGGAGTACAAAATATGGCATAGCTTGGGCAAGCCAAAAGCATAAGCGTCTCTTTTTCAATAGAATAAACTAGGATTTATAGCACATAGATGAATATTTATTCTAGGGTGGAGAGTTCATGTTGGATCATTGATTGATTATTCTATCAGCTCCATCATTCTAGGCCTTTTTCATTATAGTCAGCGTGTGCAGACATTCAAGAAGATCCCTTAAAAAACTAGGAGCCAATAACTTCCCTAAATGTTGGTGCATAATAGGCATTGTAGGTTCATTTCGAGTCATGATGAAATGAAGTTCCATTTTCATCTTAATCCTATGATAACACTCTCCACAAATATAATGACCTTTTTTAAATGGTCATGATCTTTCATTAAGGCCTTCATAGTGACCTTCAAGTGTTCTAAAGCCACAATAGGGTCTATCCATCCTATTGAAAAATATATCCAACTCAATTATTAATTGATAAAACTCTCATTACTCCATGCACATAAATTCCATCATGATTTTTCCATGTGACCCTATCCATTTCACTAAAACATAGGTTTTAGAACCCTTTTTTTCCCATCTAACACCCTTGACACCTTCTCTTAAGTTTCTCCTCAACTTCATTGTCCTTATATACCATTTTCATAAATATTAGATCTCCCAAACCTTCACATCATCAACATGACAATGTTTTTATAGTATAAGTGGTGTTTAAGTCACTTGGGGTAGCTTGACTAAGATTTAACGGTGGCTTTACAAATTTTCAGCATATTCTTTATCCATAGGGTCTTTTGATCTGACATGTACGCCTATGTGGCATCTCCCTACCACACTATTTATTTAAAATATATGTCCGTTGTAAATTTGGACATGTGTCCTCATCTCATGCCCCTTGGATATTTTATCTAATTTACTCCATTGATCCCTTTAGGAGTCTCTTGGCCTTAACTTTAATGTCATCTATTGATCTTTGATATACACTCAAGATTATGACACTTGGTAACATCGCATTCATTATGTGGACCCTACTATCAGTTCATCTAGTTAACGTGCTTATGCCATGTGAAACATTTACATGTAATCTAGTTTAATGGAATTTTTTACCTTGATCCATACCATCGATCTACCTTTACATGGTTGAACACATGATGTTGGAGATCTAATATACTGCATCAAACATGCAATATTGATATTCCTTTTGCATGATTGAATGTGGTTCATTAATTTACTCAGGAGTTCACCATAATCAAGACACTTGGCACCATCATGTTTTTTATTAGGATCCTATAACCTTTTATCTTCATGCTCACCATTGATCTTAATCTGCAAGGTTGAATATGCATTGTCAATCTACTAATTTAGTGACCTCAATGATTTCCTATGTATCATTAATCCCTTTTGCATGATTGATTGTAATTTTGACACTTGCATCCCTATAGATGACATTTTTTTTCAAATCCAAATGGCTATTTCTTGTGGCCTTATTTTTATGTCCCCATGTATGTCCCACACTATTAGATCATTTTTGAAGGTTTATATCTTGAGATATAAAACTCATCAAGATACCAAATTTATAGGGGATATTCATGGCATGAAATGCATCATTTTCATGTAATTATTAACCTATGGTTAACATCTCAAGTACACTTATTAAATGCACAACCAAACTAACTTATTCATTCCTACATGATGTGTTATGATAATATGGTTCCTATTAATCATTTTAAGGACCTTTCAAGACCAAATGACTGATTCATAGGACAAATTGGCATGATATGAAAAATTTGAAATGGTAGAGGTGATATTTGGCCTTTGAGGTCAAAATTGTCAACACTAACTAAAAATATATTTAGTATTGATGAAAGGCTTGATTGAATCCTAAGCTAACCAAATAGAACCAAATATGGGGGAACTATCCACTTTAACTAAGAAAGTCCCTATAAGAAGATTAACAATATTGAGACCTTTATAGTTTGGTTTACCTTTGGGGAAGCCTCTCAAATTATTATTTTTGACTAAGATTTTCTAGGGCTCTTCTCCTTTGAATGTTATGATAATCCATTTAATAACAAGATTAATACCTTTAATGCTAAGGTCTTTTAGGAAAAGTCCACCATCATTTTAGGCTTACAACATAATTTCTAGGAAATAACATGTACTTTTTTATTTCCTTTACCATAAAAAAAATGAATTATCTAATAATTCTATGAAGTAGATTAACATGAGATTTAATAAACAACTAATAAGAAACATAATATATATTTTAAGAAGGTAAGACTTTTTGCTATACCTAAATTCTACCATGCAAGGAGAGCAAGTGGCCTTGATATTTCTCAATATTTTTATGCATCTTCACAAAGACCCATTCTGACATAAGTTTGAAAGAGGGTATTAGAGAAAATGGAATGACAATATATCTAACCAAATGATTAGGACATTTACACTCTCAACCAAAATGAGCAAGCTAATATGGAGGAGTATCCTTCCAAATCAACATAAAGGACTTATGTATAACCACTCTAGAACTAGAAGAAGAGCAATAGATATCAAGCCTTAAGGAAAACATAGCCAAATTATCTTTCTTAAGTTTGACAAAAAGAGTAGTATCATCTACAAAAATAACATCAATCAACTTAGATTCATTTTTTAGGGTAATCCCTTTAACTAGGGGACCCATCTCAGTATTTCTTAATAAGTAGTGTAGCACTTATGCCATAAGAACAAACATAGATGGGGTTAATGGGAAGCCTTGTATAATAGATATTTGAAGAGAAAGGGTCTCAATCAGCTTACCATTAACTTCAACAATTGTGGAAGAATATTCAAATATAACATTAATCATTCTACAAAATCTATATTGAAACCCAAAGGTTTTCAATTTGTTCAATGAAGGGCCAATCAATTATATCATAAGATTTATCAAAGTCAATAAAAATCATTCCCAAATCATGTTTGGAATATTGGGCTCAATACATCCCCTCCAATTTATTTAAAAGGTTATCCATAATATATCTACCCTCAACAAAACTAGTTTGAGTTTCAGAAACAATCAAAGGAAGAAGGGATGTGAGACATTTGTCTAGAATTTTCACCAAGATTTTATAGGAGACATTTAAGAGAGTTATAGGTCTCCAATTTTTGAATTGAGATGAGTCTCCATACCTATGGATGAGATTAATAACATATATATTAATCTCTAGGCCTAAAGAACCAATAAAAATAGCTTTATTATAGACGTCAAGACAATTATTGGGAATCAAATCATTATTACCCTTATAAAAAATAATAGGGAATTTGTCAATACCTATAGGTTTATCATATTTCAAGGAATTAATATTAGTTTTTACTTCATCTAGAAAAACAACCTTATACAAATATCTATCATCCTCTAGTGGACCCTTCTCTAGGATACAATGATCACAAAGAATCATGTTTTGTTCAATTTGTTAATTGGTACCATTAGACAAGAATAGATTAGAGTAGAAAACATAGAAGTCCTTTTTGATATCAATAGGATCTTGATATAGATTACCCTCAAACTCAATACTAGTAATCTTGCTCTTTTGTCTCTTTATTTTCAAAAAATGGAAGAAGAATTTGTATCCCCTATCACCTAGTTTGAGCCAAGTCAAAGGGGAGCAAATATGAGCACCTTTGGCAAGGCAAGTTTGAGATTGCTTGATCTTATCCTTAGATAATTGAGCTCATGTAAGAGAATTCCATTTGAGGGGTCAATTTTAAGGACACTTTTAGCTAAAATTAGCTTTTCTTAAGAGATCCTAGTAATTTTCCTTATATTTTTAGCCTTAAACTATCCATAGGTTCTTGCAAAGTTGTCTGACTATTTTGTATAAGAGTTTTATTTCATAATGCTAGAGTAGGAGTTGCAAGAGAGCATCCTAATTTTCTAATAAGAGTGGATACCATCCATATATACTTTATAATTCAAGTGAGAGACATTAAAATTATATAAAGCTTTTAAAGAAGTAGAATCTTTCCCATCATTTTCACTCAGGGAGACACCAATCTCAATGGGATGGTGATATGAGATTGTGATGGGTAGGACATCAACAACATTACTAGATCTATTTGTGTTTACCAAGAATAAATCACTATTAAGGTAAAATATATTAAGCTTGGAATAACATCTTTTTTGATTGCTTTGATTATTGCACCAAGTGAATTAGATACCTTTACTCTAATTTTTGCCTTTATGAAAAGCGTAAATGAGTATATTCATTCTCTTAAATTTAGACTAGAATAATGGTTCATTAACTTTAGACTAGGGTCGCCCCACCCAACTTTGTCTTCATTCTACTCCACCATGTTGAAATCACCTCTAAATAACCATGGGACATTATTAAGATTATATGCAAGATTATTTCAAAGCTTAGATCTTTCTTTATAGTCATTGGGAGCATAAATATTACAAAGACTAAAAAAATGATTTTATTTTTAAAAATAACACAAAAAAATCTATTATAAGGAGAGAGTCCATGATTAATAATGCTCCCCCATTAGTCAGGATTAATTAATATGGAGGCCCCTTCATTGCCTCTTTGATGATTGGTAGAAAATTGAATGTCATTTGGCCAAAATAATTTGAGGACCAGAGACAGATGGGATTTTTTAGCTTTGACCTCTTCAACAAAGAAGTACAACTTCTCTCTAGAGTGTCTGAACTACCTCATAATAGGTTTCCTATCAGGAGTCTTCAATGCCCTAATATTCTAAGTAATAATATGCATATATAAGAAAGGGGGAGGGTTACTTAACCTATCCTTTAAGCTTACCCCCACTTTTATAAATCCTTGTGAAAAACTAAGGGACACTATTTTCTTTATATTTTTCTTATTGGCCACATCACTAATCTTAGTGGATATGTCTTTACATTTATTTCTATCAATCACTAGATCTAGCCCATGAGGAGGAACAATATTTTTAGTCTTAAGCCTTTTTCCACCTCCTTTAGACTTACAATTTTAAAACACATTATGTTCCATGTGGGACAGAGGAGAAATAGTATTAGGATCAAGACATGATAATATGCTATTAAACTACTTCAACATAGGTGAAACCATAATAAGAGAAGATTTCTATCCATTTTCAATCAAAATGTGTGGCAAAAAACTACCACGGGTACATATTTTAACATTAGGGGAATCTATTAAGATGAAAACATATTCATCAGAGAGAGAATACTTAAGATGGGAGTCATAATTTTCCATTAAAACCCTATGTTCAATGAAATCCTCTTTTAGATCAACAAGCATGATATTATACATATCAGACATGCAGGCATCCATATCAAGAGATAATGAAGAGGAGATACAAAGCCAAGAAGAGAAATTAGGAAAAGCATTGCCTTTCTCTTTAGGTTTTATTGACAAAATTTTACCCAAAGAATAATTAGGTGAGGCATATACTTTGAGGAATTCATCACTAAATATGGGGTTTTCAAGCATTTTAAAGACCTCTATTAAAAATGGTTCCATCACACAATCATCTTTTTATGACATATAGTGTTTCTACTTATTAAGACCAACCTCCTTGTTAAATAATAATGGGTGTATCTTTATGATGTGCCCATATTTTTATATAAAAAAGAGGCATTTATACCTCTTATACCTTTGATAGTAGACACATTAAAGACACATTCTATTTTAAAATTAAAGAATTGAGGGAAAACATCAATAGGTTCCAGGAAAATTAAAACCCTAACATTCATATGGGTAAAGCACATTCTCGTGTATTCAATTAAAAATACTTCACCAAAAGGCTTCAGATCTTGAGGTAGAAAATTAAATAGTTTAATAGGAACATTTTTAATGTCTACCCATCTAGGGTGGTTTTAAAGACCAGGTTATTGCAATCCATGACAGGGTTCTATAAGACTGCATTAAAAATAGATTGAAAAACATTCCATAGGGGTTTACTAATATCCCTCTACATATTGGAATTTTTTAATAAAATCATAAAGGCTTCCTTTTGAACTGTTCTACAAAAACTAATATGAATCCCCATTTTTTTCCCCCACACTGAATTGAGCCAATTATAAAAAAATTACTGGACAAAAGAGAATTTTTATTCGATCAAAAAAAAAATCCAACACTTTTTAAATGATTTTCTTCTTGAAAATGGTATTTTATCATTGAAACATTTAGAATCATAGTAAGGGATGTCTTATGGCTAGGGCGATTACCAATTTTGGGTTTATTGTGCTCCTTTGCTCCATGCTCAAGTTTGTTAGACACATTAACAAGAAACTCTACATCCTCTCAATGCTTAGCAACCTTTTCTTAATTTAGGATATCATTAAATAATTTATTCAAAGTTGAATTCTTTCCTTCACCTTTCTCTACTAAAAATGTCTCACTACCCTTTATATTTCATTATATAGCAAAATCATGAGGACCAATTGTTTCATTAAAAGTACCATCCCCTTCACTATTAACATGCTTAGGACCATATTTTTCATCACTCACCATACTCAAATTCAATTAATACATTAAAATATATTTTCTCTAAGGAACACATGCATGAAAAATTAAGTGGAGGGATGAAGGCAAATGAGTGACACCCAGGCAAAAACTAAACACCATTAAAAATGTTAATAATAAATAAAATCAACCAAAAGCATTACACCAACCAAAGTTATCAAGGGAACCAAAAATAAAATAAAATTAACACAAAGGAAGTTAAGGAAACCAATGTTAGTGTGAGAGAGAGATTGGGACACCATCAATGGAGGATGACTCTTCACCTCCCCATTATAAATATCCAAGCACCTCTATTTTTTTTTTCTTTTTTCCTAGATTAGGGTCGATTTAAAAATCATGACATTAATTTGATTTATTTTGGGAATTATTTTTTTGAGTATCTATTAATTTACCTAAAGTAATAAGTTTTTCAAATGAATACCAACTCATTTCTAAGTTTTTAAACTAGTTTTAATTTTTTTGTAATGTCCTAAATTATACGATTAGAATTTATATCTTTAAAACCAATACATTAAGATTATCCTCATAATCTATACAAAAGGTAATAGTATCATTATAAACTATTATATCCTTATCTTCTAAAGCCATTGATTATATAAGCGGTAAAACACTAAAATAATATATCCTTGATAGTTTATTATGAGACCTTACATATGGTGGAATATTTAGTTTAAGTCTCATAAATATGATTTTGAAATGATAGATGGTTTATCCAGGATTTATAGAAATCATAGTTAACCAATTTACAAGTTCTTTATTTTATTTTAGTTTTTCAAAACATAATTCAAATCGATATTATATGTATTCCTATTCATAAGTAAAGTTTTTTGTAGACTGATAAAATATTGATAAGATCTACTTTCCAAGGTTTGAGAAAAAGTTGAGTGAAATATTTTCATTGGTAATATGAAGATTATAAAAAATTAGTTTGAAATAATAAATATGATCTTCCCATGACTAACTCAAATCACCTAAAAACCTATGGACATTAACTCATTTTAAATAAAAGAGTTTAGCAAGATGAATCATTTTTAACCCTAAAATATAGAATGGGGGAATCTTGGTTAAAGGGGTAGATATAACCTAGGGCACAAGGATAGTATGTTATCTCTAAAGCAAGATACTTAATTTAAAAACTTAAAATAAACAAATATTGAATTTACTATGCTAAGATATTCTAAAAATAGAAATTACAACTATGCTAGTGTTAGAATGATAATGAAAACAAGGTAATTAGTAGGTTTAGATATTAATATAAATCTTGATCTTTAATTGATAGAAAATAGATTGGATCTAGATTTTAGATTAGTCACCTAATTTTGTAAATTATATATTTATATTTGTAGACATTTACATTAACTTGAGATAGCTATAATACTTTTGTCTCACTTATATGTAAGTGTCCAATATGGAATACCTGATAAAACTTGATGTGACCACATAAATACTTTTGGGTTATATGTCACCTTCATGTTAGTTTATTTAGATATAGGTCATGGACCATCACTCTATTTCAAATAATAAAACCTTAGTTTTTCATCTTCATATTACCTATGATAAAAATTAGGTTAGTGGGCACATGATGTCAAGCTACCCCAAAAGCCCTATGTTTATTATCACTACATACAAAAATAATATTATTAAGAATGCCTCAAACTTATGTATTCACCCCCTACTTGTTGGTTTATGGGTGCATAATAATATATTATATGATAAATAAGTACAATAGTGATCAATCTTATAACTTGGAAAATGTAGCTCATGGAATGCTCCTTCAATAACTTAGATCTATATATGTGTTGTCCCTATGATTGATATGGAAATAAAATAAAATATGGAAGGTTTAATCACTTGAGTTATTGATTTAATTCCTTTGGTATCTTGCCTTATGAGTACCTAATAAATTTCTAGGCAGTGAATTAATGAAGGTTGATCTTGTATTGATACCAATCTTTTTAGAGAATATCTCACATTAAAACACATAGGCCAAAATAGGTATATGTTATATTTACCAATTGGATGAATTTAGGACACTAAAAACTTGAATTGGCATAGGAACACTTTTATCAACACAGGCATCTAACTCTTTATCTTGAAAATCTTCTATCAAAGGTTAATATTTTATCCAAGCATCCTCCCAGAATTTCACCTTAATTCCATTACCAACTTTCTAGGAGCATTCTTTTTCTAGAATTTGTTTGGTTCCCTGAACAACCCCCCATATGGAAGAGGGTCAAGTTACATCAGGGTAAGAAAAGAAATTAGAAAGGGATTTTGCATTGAATAAATACTTATGCTTCGATATATTACTCCAGTCTTTATTTTCATGGTAAACTCTCCATCCCAGTTTTGCTAAGAGAGTTGTATTCATACTTCTAGTTTTCCTTATTCCCAGCCCCCCTTCCCTAAAAGGTATGCAAATGTTATCCCAAGAAATTAAAGGCATCCTCCTTTTTTCCTCGGTACCAGTCCATAGAAAATTTCTTTGGATTTTTTCAATAGCTTCTGCAAATTTGGTAGGGATTCTGAAAAGACTTAAAACATAAGTAGGTATACTTTGAAGACTAGCTTTAAGAAGGGTTAACTTTCCTGCCTGACTTAAAATATTTCCTTTCCATCTCATAAGTTTCTTACCGAATTTGTTGATAAGATCCTCCCAAAAGGCTTTAGAGGCTTTCAACCCAATAGGAAGACCCAAGTAAGATGAGGGGAAAGATCCTATAAAGCATCCAAGGATTTTAGCAATTTTATTCTGTCTCTAAATAGGGGTATTAATGAAGAACACTACACTTTTATTCCAATTAATCAACTGACAAGAGGTAGAAGAATATAAATAATAGCTTTCTTCAAATTTCTAGCTTCCTTGACTTCAGCTTTTCCCATGAAGATAGTATCATCGACAAATTATATATGGGAGAAAATTAGGGGATGAGAAGAGGGTTTTAATCCATTAAATAAACCTTTATGGACCAAATCCCCTATATATCTTCATAGGTAGTCAGTCATAATTACAAAAATAATGGGGGATATAGGATCCCCTTGCCTCAGCCCCTGTGATGGATTAAAGAAGTGGGATGAGCTTCCATTTACCAATACAACAATAGAGGAAGTAGAAATCAATTAATAAATAATTCCAACCACCTTCTTTTCAAAGCCAAAAGTAGAAAGACTATTTGAAAGGAATAACCATTCAACCCTATCATAGGCTTTTGCAATATCAACTTTCATTATGAAACCCTGATTGTTAGAGCAGAACAAAGAATGAATATTCTCATGAGCAGTAATAATAGAATTGAGAATCTGTCTACCTAGGATAAATCCATTTTGTTGATAATCAATTATCAAAGGAATCACTTGAATAAGTCTGGAAGTAAGAATTTTGGAATAATCTTGTAGAAAGAGTTACAGAGGCTAATCGGTCTAAACTGATCAGGAGAATCAGCTCCAATCTTCTTTGGAATCAAACACAAAAAGGTGGAATTAACTTCCTTAAGCATCTATTTGGCTCCAAATAACTCCTTCACAGCAAAGATATGGTATATTTGTAAATCAGTATTGGTAGAACAATTCCTGGGTGAATATAGCTGATCTTGATCAAGATTTTAGTAATATACAATTATCCCTCAATGTTATCTCTCTTTATCCTTATCTTGAGGATAAGATTATCTGGCATGATGATCCTAGTGGACAATTTAAAGTTTCTATCATTTTTATTTCAAAGGGAAATGGTAATCAACCTTTGTGTTCATATGCCTGGATCAAGGGGCTTATCCCCAAAATAAAAATTTTCTATTGGACTCTGCTTCAAAATAAAATCCTGACTCTTGACAACTTGCAGAAAAGAGGAATATATATGGTTAACAAGTTTATTCTATGCAAAAATGGTTTTGAAGATAGAGATCATTTGTTTGTGAACTATTCTTATACACAACAAGTTTGGAATGAGATCCTCAATCTCTAGGGCATAACATGGGTCCATCAAAAAAGTGTGGACATATCTTTTTAAAGTTGGTATTGTCCCTCTAAGAATCCTGATGTTCTTTTTTTTTGGAAATTAACACTTCCTCATATTTGGTGGGGCATATGGAAAGAAAGAAACAATAGAATATTTAGAAGTAAAGAACTTCCAGGATGGGTGTTGGGTCAGAATATTACTAGAGAAATAAAGGAGAATTTTTTATCACAGAGGGATCCTAATCCAACCTTTCAAATTGATAATCCCTTAAGATCTGAAAGGCCTAATGTGAAAACTAAAAATCCAAGATTAGGTGTAAAATGGAATGTCCCCCCTTGTGGATGGATCAAAGGAAACTTTGATGGAGCTATTAAAGGGAATCCAGGAAAAGCAGGATGCAGAGGAGTCTTGAGAGATCATGTGGGAAACATAATTGATGTTATTGCTATCCCTATTGGTAAGTTGAATAGTCATATTGTTGAAGCTACTGCAGCCCTTCAAACCATTAAATTAGCTGTTGAGTCAAGATTTTCTAAATTATGGTTGGAAGGTGACTCCCTGAATATCATAAATATCTTAAATAACAAAAATTCAATTTCATGGTCTATAGAGGCAATGGTGATGGAAATTAAAGCCTTAATTAAAAAATTTGAAAAAGTAACCATAACCCATACTTACCATGAAGCCAATGGGGTTGCTGACTGGATAACTAATCATGTTGTTCGAACAGGGCATAAGGTGAGATGGTAAGACACATTAAATAAGTATGTTGATCTCAAAGTGCTTATTAATTATGACACCATTCATTCAAAGGAGGGAAAGATCTACTTGGAATAGCAAGTTAATGATTTGGTGGAGTGGCCTCATGATGGAAGGATTACTTTCAGTGAATAGACACATTCATGAGAACATAAAGCGGTTATTGCATGTGTTAGAAAATAGGCAAGTTCCATTACAAGTTGATAAAAACTGGTTTCATTACTCAGTAATTAGTGTTTGGGTGTTGCTGGAAAACTATATGGCCTGCAAAATGAAAGGTGAACCAAGGAAGTAGGAACCTAAAAGTTGCAAATATTGGAAGGCAAAACAAGATGTTTGGAAGATTCTTTAGAGAGGAAAGGTCATGAGTTACTTAGAGTGGCTGCATGGTTCTAAACCCCATATAACGATGACATTTTTCAAAAATTGGGTCGATGGCAGGGTAACCCTCCATGGCATCATGGTGAAGCTCACCGAGGAATTCATTGTGGAGGTCATGGAGCTTCCATTGGAGGGTATAAAATTCTCTAAGCAGACTAGTATATCTAATGAGGCATATAGCAAATTCCTGAAGACAGATGTTGAGGAGTAGCAGTTGGAAAAGAGTGGAGATTTTTTTGACCTGGAGCAGATAAAAGGAATCTGGAGAGACATATTATGTTGCATCTGTGAGTATTTTATACTTGATGGAAGAAGCAAAAGAGTCCATAAATATCATTTTGTCTTTCTTAATCATTTAGGCACAAAGTTAGAATCTTCTTCCCTTTCTAATTGCACTTCTCACTGCTCCAAAGTCTGTTTGCTCATAAAAAAAGGAGTCTCACTCTATATTGCATGAGGGATTGATCCTAATAATAGAAGGTTTCTGTAAATACAATGCCATTGTCTCGAATCCTTATTTGGACAAAAACAAGGATTCACAGAGTAAGAAGAATGAAATAGTGAAGGGGAAAGAAAAAGTTAAACCCAAATCCTCTAGCTTTAAAAAATAGATTGTTGATGAGGAAACTGAGTGGGAAAACATTGAAAGTTCTGAGGAGGAGAGTATGGAAGAAGAGGAAGGAAAAAATAGTGGGGAATCTAGCTCTAATGAGGAAGGTAAAGATAAAAACAAGAATGAAAAAGAAGGGGACACTATAGAGGAAAAAATAGAACAAAAAAACTATAATCTTAAGGATAATCAACAAGTGTTAGGGGAAAGTGAAAAAGAAATGGATGTTTTATTTGAGGATCCTACTTCGAAAATAGAGAAGGAACATATAGTTCAGGATGCCTATCATGTAATGGAGACTAGAGAATAAGTAAAGGATGATCTTGTCCACAATGAAATCCCTGTTGAAACTAAAGAATAGAAAAGAATGGAAAGGGAGGATCAAACTAAAAAGGATGAAGTCAATCCAAAAGAGAACACTGAAGATTTTAGTTACATTTGGTAGAATGACAGGAGGCATCCCTTCATGAATTCAGATAAATGCAAAGCAGATGCTATCCTTCAAGTTGACTCATGGTTGTATAAGGAAATAATGGGCCTCAAGAAGAAAATGGAAATAATGGAACATAATTAGGAAGCTGATCAGAATAAAATCAATAATTTGGAAATGCAGATAAGAGATATTCCTATCAAACTTAAAGATTATGAGAACAATCTAAGAAGGCTCATTAAGGAAAGCAGAATGAAGATGGAGGAGGTTACTTCTATCATATGTGCAACTACTGCAAACATTGGAAAATCAGCTAATGAGGAAATAAAATCTTTGGAGGGGCCTAGTAAGAGGACAAGACAGAGCTTGAGGAAGAAAGTAATGCAAGAGGCTGCCACGTTAGCTGCAATATCCATATAGGACACTGTTTTGATTGGAAAGGAAGCAGTGAAGGTGATCCTGGAATTAGAAGAATAGGGTCTTTCTACTCTTACTGTTCTGGTCCTTTTAGTTGGATGTTATAATTGGTTCCATTTTTTGGTTCTTTGTTTTCTTTACATACTTGAGTTTCCAGGTCTTTATAAAACCTGGGGTCTTTCTTTTGATGATCTTGACTTGTGGTTTCATGTCCCTATAAAACCTATTTTTGATACTGCTCAGCAGTAGGTGTTAGGTTTGTTTTACCTGAGGGCATTATTGTTATATCCTTCTTCCTATGTTTCAGGGTTTCGGGCTCCCTTCAAAACCTGTTTTTACCTTAATCTAAAACATAGTCATCTAACTATGTTGCAAGTGTCTATAAATTTGAAAATAGGCACTAGTCCAAAAATAACAGATATAGATGATATTAAGTAGTTTGATCACATTCTGAGCATGATATGAGGTCTGATTCATTAGAGTAACATTGGTTTGACTAAGAGACAAGAAATAAGAATAGAGAGATAATGTATGTGAGCCTTTCAGTGGTGTAAGGGAATAAAATATGATGGTAGATCCATGGTAAGTATTTTTAAAGTGTACAATACTGAGGTGCTATATATATATAATTCACAAATAATGTCTACATTTACCCTTCTTGTAATCTAGTAATGAATTTTCATTTTTAAAATAAAGGAATTGTATACCTAGGTGTCTATAACACACATTGCCTTTGTTTAAGCCCAACTTGAGTGATTTTTCAGTGACTAACCTACAACTAAGAGGATGTTAAATTATATAATCATTGCATATAATATGAAATTGAAAGCATTGAAATGGTTTAAATTGAAAGAGAGAAAGGTTTCAAAGTACGCATGCGTGTCGATGAAATCTCCTTGGCTTTTGGT